>MU226949.1:2385536-2403682 GCA_018584345.1 Thuja plicata
TGGACAAGAGGACATGTGTTCATGTAGGGATTCTATAGGAATCTCCTACTTACATAATAAATTAAACTAAACTACCTTGGTTTATAATATATTTCACCAAGGAAAGATTACATATTCTAACAGTTATTGATATTGGATGTACACATCACATGACCGGTGATAAAGGAAAATTTGAATTTCTTGAACATTATGATGGAGGATCAGTAAGAATGGGAAATGATACACCCTGCCAAGTAAAAGGAAAAGGTACTATTATGCTGAACAATCAAATCAAATGTGAAAATGCTTGTTGGATAAAAGCACTTAACTATAATCTATTGAGTGTTTCGTAGTTGAATAACACAGGTCACCGAGTTGCATTTGAGAATAGAAAATCTAGAATCTATGATGGAAAAGGAAAATCAACACTAGTGAACAATCTAAAGGTAGCCTATTCTATCTTGACACTGCTGAAACTACTTGTTTATTGGAAAAGAATGAAGATATGACATAAAAGAATTTGTCATGTAAATTTTGACAACATGGTTAAGATTAGTAGAAAAAGAAAGGTTAGAGGCTTACCAAGCTTATCTAAACCAGACCATGTAATGTGCAAAAATTGTCAAATGGGAAAGATGTCAAAATCTAGTTTCAAGAACAATAATTTCTCATCTAATGTTATTCTGGAGTTAGTTCATACAAACCTATGTGGACCAATGAGAACAAAGAGCTATTATGGGGACATTTATTTTATTTTGTTTGTTGATGATTATTCTAGGATGATGAATGTCATGTTCCTAAAAGAAAAATCTGAAGCATTTAAGATGTTTAAGTGGTATAAAGCTAAAGTGGAAAAATAAAATAGTAGAGATTTGAAGTGTTTGAGATCTGATAGAGGAGGTGAATTTATTTCTGATGATTTCACTAACTTTTTTAATGAGTATGGAATCAAAAGACATGTTTCTGCACCTAGGATACCACAACAGAATGAGATTTATAAAAGAACGAATAGATCAATTGTTGATTATGCCAAAACATTGATGATTGAGAAAGAAGTTGCACAAACATACTAGAGAGAAGCAGTCAACACAATAGTTTACACACAAAACCGAGTACAACTAAAGAAAGATTCAAACAAAACACCTTACGAGCTATGGTATGGTTCTACTCCTAATGTGAGCTAGTTTGGAATATTTGGTAGTAGGTGTTATATTCTGAAAGATGATCGAAATGGAAAATTTAATTCAAAAAGTGATGAAGGAATATTTCTTGGATATTATACTAAGAGTAAAGCTTACAAATGTTTGAACATGAAAACTAACAAAATCATTGAGAGTGCAAATGTGAAAGTTGATGAATTTGCTGAGCTAAATGATGGAACAACATGAGAGAACCTAGAGATTATAGTAAATTTGTTTACTGGGAAGAACCTGATACTGTAACCACCTAAATTTGGTCTGTTCCAACTATGGACCCTATTTGCCCTAAGTGTGATCATACCCTCAATTATGTCCAAACGACCCTATTACTGCTTGGCATAATTCTTCAAATCAATTTAATGTCCTAGGTGATTTTTAACACTAATTTATATTAACTATTATAGCCATATAATTAAAATCAATTTCAACCAATCAAATCAAACCAAAATCAAACATGGCTATAGTATTTAATTACAAAGGAATTAAATAAATCCCTAAATCAAATACCCACTTGCAAATAACCCATTCCCCTAGCCTATTTAATTTAATTAAAATGGCTATAGTCCCCTAATTATTAAAAAGCAATTTCTTTGTTTAAATAATTAATTTGTATATTTCTAAATGAATTAAATAAGTTTATTTCATTTATTAATATTCCCCTAAACCCCAACCTAACCTATCTCAACCACTTCTACCTTGGGTTCTAACCCTTCTCAACCCATTCACCCTTGCTAATCTAATCCTAATCCTAATTCTAGCCCTAACCCACTTCCTAATGTTGTCACATTTCATTAAGGAATGCTTAGCAACTCAACCCACTTGAGAAAGTCCACTTTCTCAAGCTTGACTTCCTTAAGGTCCACCTTCTCAAGCCATCCTCTTACACCCTCCCTTGCCTCTTTAAGGCTTTCATTAATGCCTTATTAATGAAGATGCCTTAAGCTTATGTCTCTCACATGCCTTATTAATGCCTTGGGCATTAATGGCTCTTACACCTCTATTAATGAGCCCCTTCACTCATTAATTCATCTTGTCCCCCCTCTCTCTCTCTCTCATTCTTCTATAAATAGAAGCCATTTTTGAGAGTAAATAAGCCTTCACATTAGATCAAAAATACATTGTTATGCTATTGGATTAATCCTAGACTAGTATTTCACTTATTATTCCATGCTTTCTCATTGTTATTATTCACATGTTTAGAGCTAGAATGCTTGTTTTTCATCTTTTTAGCTTGTTTTAATCTAAAATCCTTCATGCTAGGTTGTATTCGTCACTGATTGTAGCATATTCTAAGGGCTTATATGTTACTAATCACACTCTTCCTAGTTAGCAGGCAATAGGTCAATATTAGTGGGTTTTATATGCTTTATCTAACCTTTTGAGCTAATGAAATGACTTATTGAGTGTTTGTGTCTTTTTCAATAGGTTCTCAAATACACACGCACATTTCTGGCGCCCACTGTGGGGCACGATTTTCAACTTGGCCTCATTTTCTAACACTTTTTGCCAATTTTCATGCTCATGATTTGGACACAGAATCATTTTTACCCATTCAGGATCGCATACAAGATACACCATCGCACTGCAGAAAAGTCAGATCACATCTGGGATTTCCTGGATTGTTTTTGGTTTTGATTCGCATCTGGTAAGCATTGGATCATATTTGGTAAGGAAGCTCATATGTAGGATACTACATCGCATTCAGTAGGATTTTAGGATCGCATCTGGTTTGAAAGCTTGTGTATTTCATTTGACTAATCCTAATAGTTTGCCAAGTGGTGTTTTTGGTGTTTTACAGCTTAAACTAGTCTTTGCAAGTATTTTTGGGAGGTTTTCATGGAGTTGCACTAAAAAGATACTAACTTGGTTTTACAGATTGCCAACCCCCATCTTGACCTCTATTTACTTGTTTTTACAATTAAAACATATATTCCAAATTTGTCACAAAATTAGAAACTCATACATCAGTTTATGGATTGAACAAAATTTGGGGTAAATGAACAAACAAACACATCATTTAATTCAATTTGGGATATTAAATGAACAAAACAAAGCACTAAATATGTGAGATTAATTGAACAAGTTCAATTGTATAAATTTTCTTTTGGATCAGAAATTGAACAACACAAATCAATAAATCATTGCGGTAATTGAACAAGGCAAAATTTCCCTTTTCAAGCATCCTGTTTTCTTTAAAATAGGAACAATTAAATCAAGCTCAACATAGCTTGAGGGAATGAACCCTATTTTAAGTGCTTTGAGAGAAAATGACATGGACTAGGAGAGTATGCTTTTCTTCTTTTGAAGAATCAGAAATCTAGAAATCCTAAGCTCGCCAATCTTGGTTACCTATCATTTTAATAGTAGAGGGCCTGTCGGTTGAGGAAAAAATATCCCAGGAATGACCTAAGTGAGGACAGGTCTTACGCCGACCCTTCCAACTCACTATAAATAGTTGCTTCCTTGTAGGCCAAATCCTCAAAAGATGGAACTGATTTTGTTTTTGGAATTATGACATCATTCCTTGAACATATCTGGGTATATGTAGAATGGAGCCGCTTGAATCTTGCTTGTGAGACTACATATATTCAGGTACTGATAGGGCTATACACCTTAATTTTTCCTTGTGCAATTCTATAGGGGACAATTTTGTATGGATTGCCCAATAATCTACAATAGCTTCAACTGAAAGAATACCCGATTCATCCCCCAAAGGGTGATAATCTTTGTGCGAGGAAAAAATTAATTGCCCCAAGACACTCGTCATATTGTGCCCTCACTTGCATTTGGAGTCGGCTAATACAGCATCATGACTAGAGCCATTGCATGCTTGGTGATGGCTATATTTTGATTAGCATTTGAGTGTGTACCTAAGTCAACGAGCAAAGATTTTCATCCTCCACCTAGAAAATAGGACAAAAAGAGTGTTTGTTTCACCCTCTTAACAATGCAAAATTGTTTGACGTGTTCTAAAGCTCACTAAAAAGATAAAGCTCCTCAAAAACAATCAACAAATTTCAAACCCTAGAGTACAAGTATTTTTCACGTCTTACAACACCTCTTGATGCAATCTAGAAACAAACAACTTCACGCACTTCAAAGACAAATTTTTCAAAACTGACCCAAATTGACCAAAATATCATAAAATCGTATCCTATTTTTCCCAAGTCGCATCTAGTATCTAGGACCATACCTAGTATATAGGATCATATTTGGTCAGCAAGGAGTTGTATCCAGGTTCTAGGATCATATCTGGTACCATCAGAGGCTCGTATTTGGGAGCTCGTATTCAAGATAGTGGGCATTTGTAGTAGTTTCTCTTAGGAAGTCTTAGTTGCTTAGGATACCCTTTTTTCTCTTTAGTTGGTTCCTGTTGTCTCTTCTGGTCTCCTTGTTGTTCATTTTCAAAACACTTTTGAAATGTCCACCTTGCATGCTTAGTCAGTCTTTCATGATCAGTTCAATACATGTGGTCTACCCATTTTCTATCAACAACTTGATTCCCAGCTCACTATCAGGGCATTCTAACTCTCTGACACTGAAATCATTTACATCCACCAACAACAAATAGTTACTTCTACCTAGACACACCTACTTGAATGATCTAAAATCCTTACTGGCACTATTTGGAAACATTGATGAAGTTGAGAAACAAACTTCATGGTTAACACAAGACGCAACTAGTACACAACTAAAGGATCAAAAGTGCCTCCTAAAACACCACACTTCCAAGGAGAAACTTCTCGCAGTTCCCTTTTTGATCTAGATTCACCTCCAATGGATAGCCACGCTAACGAATGGAGTAAGGCCTTTGAGGGTTATAATGATGGAAAACAAGCACAATCTGAAGGCATGGAAGAGGAAGAAAGACCCAAGTTTGAACATAATCCATTTGGGTCAGATAATGAAGAAGAGATCCCTGAAGATGAGTACGAGAAACTCAAAAAAAGTAAAAGAATCCACAAGCTATTGGAATGAATAATCGGTGATGACAAAGAAAAGTACTTCCTCCATCTAGCATCCTTAGGTGTCAAGCTACCCAAGGATTATAATGTGGATGACCTCAAAGAAAAGGAGGTACCAAACCCGATATTTATTCTCACCAAACAACTCAATCTAATGCAAACAGAACTCACCAACCTCAAACAAGAGAAGGAAAAATCTAAAACAAAATACTCTTTGGATGCCATTTGTCCATTCCCTTTCGACAAGAGTATCACTATGGTCCCGTTTCCTCCTAATGTGGCCAGGCCAAAGTATGACAAATACACAGGAGAAACTGATCCACATGACCATGTAAGGGAATTTTGTGCTCTAAGCATTGAGTACATGCACAAACCCACTTACCTCATGTGACTATTCCTAGGAAGTCTAGGAGGTAATTCTATGGAGTGGTTCTCAAAATTGAACCCTAAAGTCAAAACATTCAAGGAATTGATGCAGCGGTTCATTCAACATTACTCCTACAAAATCCAACATGACGTAACCATGATGGATCTATGTAACACCAAATAGAAAATTGGAGAATCATTTACACACTTCCTACAAAGATGGAGGAAGATTTTTGCATGATACTCAAGGGTCATTCCCAAAATGGAGAAGATGGAAATCTTCGTTAATAATCTCGTGCCAAAATTGAGCTATGCTCTATAAATGCAAGATTCTCCTAGCTTTGATAGGATGATTAAAAATGCCCTCTGTATTGAGGAAGTCATGGTCAAAAAGGGAGAGATCACCCTTCAAAATGAAAACAAAGGCAGTAGCTCCAACTCCAAGCCTAAATGGTGGAAAAAAAATAAGAATGTTGTTAATGATGGAGTAGTTGATGCCTCTAGCATTAATTCTAAACCCAAAGCATTCAATCTGACCAATGGCATGCAAGCAAGCAAAGAGGCTAAAATAACACCTTCCGTTCCCAAAATGAACAATGATAATGACAAAGGATGCACCTGGACTTCAAAACCCCAAAGAAAATTCACTCCTTTGGGGGAACCTCTTGAGACTGTCTTAAAAACATTGGTGGATAAAAAAGTTCTTACGATTCCCAATTCTAAACCGTGGGAACCAATGGTCAAACCCAGGTGGTGGGATGATAACTCCTATTGTATCTTCCACAAAAACAAGGGACATAAGACCAATAACTGTCTCAAACTTAAACATGTCATCCAGGACCTCATCGAAGGAGGAAAGATCAAAGTCAACGGACATACTACCAATGAGGACCATACGACATTCAACAAACCCTTCCCTAATTATAATCAAGGGGAAACATCTAAAGGGAAAGGTAATGAGGTAAACTACACCTATTCCAAGAGTGACAATGTGATTAATATGTTCAATATCAAAGCTAAACCCATCAATGTGGTCACAATTATGGGAGCCTCATCCTCCTCAAATGCTATCACACAGAGCCAAGCACAGGTTACAATTAAGGGACCTCCAAAATTGACATCCACATCAAAGGTTCCTATTATAACTATTCCTAAACCAGCAGCAAAACATGTGGTCACTATCCCTGGAGAAAAATATGACTTGGTAGACCAATTACAATGAATCGCTGCCAAAATTTCCATCTTTGAGTTGCTCAAGATATCCACTGTGCATAGGGAAATCTAGAAAAATCTCTACACGCTGCTAATGTTCCAAAGGATATCAATATAGACAAGTTTAAAGCAATGGTCAATCACATCTCAATGCCACACTATCTCTCCTTCTTTGAAGAAGATGACAAGTCATTGACCCATCCACACAATCAACCCCTCCATATTGAATTTCTCATTCATAAATCCCATGTTAGATGTGTATTGATAGATGGAGGCGCAGGTTGAATATCTGTACACTGGATCTCATCAAGAGACTAGGTCTCTCAGAACAAAAAATTGACACTAGAAACAAGATCACCATCAAAGCATATGATGAGGAAGAAAGATCCTCTAGTGGTCTCGTTGCTCTACCTATTAGAGTTGGACCAATTGAGAGGAATGTTATATGTCAATTTCTAGATCTACCATTCGCCTACAATATTCTACTAGGAAGACCATGGATTCATGAGATGCAAGTTGTACCGTCTACTTATCACCAATGCATAAAGTTCCCACATAATGGGATAGAAGTGACAATTCCTGCAGATGTCAACTACACTTGCAACAATATCAAAGTAGGTAGCATGATCCCACACAACAAAGAGGCTATGGATGCAGTTACTCCTGAGACTACCAAGGACATGGTTATGAAGAGTTTTAGCAAAACTTTGAAACTTGAAGAAACAGGTATGGGAGAGTACAAGCTAGACCTGACTCCTTCACTGATAGATCTTTCGGTGTCACTGAGATCCTATGGAAAACCATCATCAAAATTCACACCTCTAGCATTCAAAGAGCTAGAGATACACAAGGCAACTGGCATGATAAAGGCATCCACATGTTCTTCAGATAACACAGTAGAATAGGCAGTCTTGAACTGGCTTTACAAAGGAGAACCAGTGGACTCTGAAGTCAAACATGTGAAGATATCTCTTGAGCAGTATGGAAAGGGATATGAGTTCCTTACACAAATGGGTTACAAAGGAAAAGGACCTCTAAATGACACAAGATGAGGGATCATTGAACCTATTCCCATGGAGTTTCACGTCAATAGAGATAAAATAGGACTGGGCTTTCATACTCAGTCCAACAAACCTACTTCAAAATAGAGTCCACCTTCTGAAACAGGGAGTGATAAAATAGATGAGATAGTATCAGAACCATGGCCTTATGAGAGATTACTACATATTGGTACAAAGAATCTTGAATATCAAGGAGAATGCTACGTACCTAGCTTTGAGGTACCCCAGGATCTTCACACTCCATTGCTAGCACAACCTCCCATTCAAGAGGTAGGAGACACCATAGCTACAATCACTCAAGAGGAACCTCGGCCACAGAATTTACATCCTAGCTGGGGCAATTGGTCACAATTTCACATGTTCTAGACCTACCTCACTTTGATCTACAAGCAGCTAATCAAGTCCATCAAATAAACATTACTGAATATTTGGACAGCTCTGATGATGATGTCATGGACTCTCACGACTATGAATGGGATCAGCTATCTATTGCCTCTAAAGATATTGGGATAGATACAATACACATGTTTGCAGCTTCCTTAGCTCCTAGTAAATGACCTAACACTCCTTTCAATGATACCGATCCTCCTAAAGAAAAAGAAGAGTTCCTTCCTCTGATCATTGATGGAGACACTGGTGAATACATAACTCTAGAAGAATTTCATAGATTACAAGCAAGAAGCCTCCTTTTACAAAGGGATGATGATGAGATATCTACTGACGAGTCGCTAGAGTTTGATCCATATATAACTGACAACGACCCTTTTAACAACGATCTTACTCTTATTGATCTAAACATCAAAGATATTAACTTAATAGATCGTGTCATGTTGGTTAACATTTTTGATGCTAACACGATGTTGTCCTTCCCAGAATCTGACTCCCTAAAATTGATACTTCCAGACCTAATCAATTGGACTAAAAAAGATCCCACTCCTATCCTCGACTTTCCCAATGACCACTCCTTAGCTTGTTACCTTAATGCTTGTGAACCTCACCCTTCTTCCACCAATGCAAGGAGCGAGAACATGTCATAGGAGGATATCAAGTTTCTTAGTCACAAATTGAAAAATAAAAAGAAAAAGTGGACTAATGGTGAAAACCACCGTGTGGAAGTATCAGATCCCAAAATAGTAAAGAAAAAAGATGTATCCAATGGTGAAAACCTCTCAGAGGTGTCAAAGGATGAGACTCTTGATATCCTCCCTAAACACTTTTAGGAACAATCTTCAGTATTGATTGAACCAACACAGCCAGTGAACTTGGGCACTGTTGAAAATCCTCAGATAGTTCATCTAGCACAATCTTTATCAGAAGAAGAGAAGGTACAGTTCATAGAGTTCCTGAAGGAGAAAAAGATCAACTTTTCCTGGTCCTACACTGATATGCCAGGGCTGGATCCTAATCTCATCATGCACCACTTATCTATAGCTCCTGGGATCAAGCCCGTGAAACAAAAACTTAGAAAAATGCATCCTCATGTTGCATTACTGGTGAAAGCGGAATTAGAAAAGTTGTTGAAGGCTGGATTTATTTGAGTCATTGCCTATGCAGCATGGATCTCTAATGTGGTTCCCATTTCTAAATCTGATAAATCTATTAGGATCTGCATGGACTTCAGGGACCTCAACAAAGCATATCCAAAAGATGATTTCCCTCTACCAAATATTGACATGATCATAGACCTTACAGTTGGCTTTTAGATGCATTCATTAATGGATGGATTCTTGGGTTATAATCAAATCAAGATCACCCCTGAGGATCAAGAGAAAACCACATTCACATGTGCACGGGGCACATTTTTCTGGAATGTCATGCCATTTGGGCTCAAGAACGCCGGTGCAACATATCAAAGAGCTATGACAACAATATTCCATGACATGATGCACACAAACATGGAGGACTATGTCGATGACACATTGGCTAAATCCAAAGAAAGAGGTACTCACATTGTTGATTTAAGAAAGATATTGGATCGAATGGAACAGTTCCAACTCAGGCTCAATCCAAAGAAATGTGCCTTTGGGGTCCAATCAGGCAAGCTCCTAGGATTCATAGTTTCAGCAAAGGGAATCGAGGTAGATCCAGCGAAGGTAAAAGCTATTCTAGAGATGACTCCTCCACATAATATCAGTTGAATGAGGACACTACAAGGGAGACTCCAGTCTATCAGGAGATTTATGTCCCAACTTGTAGATAAGGCACAACCCTTCACTAATCTACTACATAAAGGGGTTGCATTCAATTGGGATGAACACTGTGAAGAAAACTTCAGGGAATTAAAGGGGTACATGGCTACCCCACCTATTCTTATGGCGCCTGTTAATGGAAAGCCCTTACTCCTATACATTTTAGCTACGACTACATCCCTAGGAGTATTGCTAGCACAAGAGGACGAGACAAAGAAATAAAGAGTTATCTACTACATTAGTAGGACCCTAGTCACTTATGAGCTCAATTATAGAATTATTGAGAAAGCATGCTTAGCGGTTGTCTTCACATCACAAAAATTGAGACACTACATGCTCTCTCATATAGTGAAGCTCATTGCTAAAATTGATCCTCTAAAGTATCTTTTGAGCATAACAACATTAACAGGACATTTGGCAAATTGGGTCCTAATTCTAAGTGAGTTTGACATTGACTATGTCGAATGCAGAGCTATCAAAGGATAGGTACTTGTAGATCAATTGGCTAATTCACCACTCTAGGATGATGAACCATTACTAATTGAATTCCCTAATGAAACAATCATGCATCTCATAGAACATCCCTGGCAGATGTATTTTGACAGTTCATTCACTCAAAAAAGATCTGGAGCAGGGGTCCTCTTCATAACTCCACAAGGATACAAGATTTCCAAATCTTACAAATTAATGTTTCCATGCACCAACAATATCTCAGAATATGAAGCATTGGTCAATGGCCTCAAGCTAGCCATGGAATGGAAGATCATTGAGTTACACGTATATGGTGACTCCCAACTAATTATCAATCAAATCAATGGGGAGTATCAAATAAGAGATGAAAATTTGATGCCCTACAAGAAACTAGTTGATGATCTGAAGAAATACTTTATCTTCGTCACCTTCCAGCAGTTACCAAGATCAGAGAACAAAGCTGCAGATGCTATGGCTACCTTGGCATCCATGTTACAACTAGAAGAGCATCAATTCCGCTATGACTTCTTGGTGGAAGAAATATCCTATCCTGCCTTTGCTAACCCTGAATACCAGGTAATATGTGCCTTAAATACCCTAGATCCATCTCGATATGCCAGTATCATTGCGTACCTTTCTGACCAAACCATTCCCACCAATCTATCTAGAAATGAAAAAAGATCCCTGATTAGGACATCATTACATTAGGTCCTCATAACTAACAACCTATATCGACGTAGTCTCGACAGTACACTTCTTCGGTGTTTAGAACTCGAAGAGTCTGATCTAGCATTAAAAGATGTCCACGAAGGTGTATGTGGATCACACTCGAATGAATTTTCATTAGCCAAGAAACTACTCAGAGTAGGCTATTATTGGCCTACCATGGAGAAAGATGCTATTCAATTTTCAAAAAGTATGTTTTAAATGCTAGACACATGGAAACCTTATTCATGCTCCTGCCAGAGAATTGATACCTTTCATAACACATTGGCCATTCTAGCAATGGGCCTTTGACTTGGTTGGACAAATATATCCCAACTCCTCAAATGGACACAAGTTTATCATTACGGCCACTGAGTATTTCACAAAGTGGGTCAAAGCCATGCCGCTAATCAAAGCCACTGGCAAACAAGTGGCTATGTTCATTCTGAACTACATTATTTGTAGATATGGGAGACCCTCTTCAATTGTGACAGACAATGTGGGCCAATTTAAAAATTGAGACATTGATGACCTCTATGAACATTTCCATATTACTCAACATTTCTCCTCAATCTATTATCCTCAAGGTAATGGATAGGCCGAGGCATCAAACAAAAACATTCTCAAGATCCTACACCAAACTGTAAGCAAGTCTGGCATCTACAACTGAATCTGACACTATGGGCCTATAAAACAAGCATCTAAACACCAACTGGAGCCACACCATTTTCTCTAGTCTATGGCATTGAGGCAGTACTACCTATTGAGGTTGAAATCCTTTATTTGCAGATATCTTTACAATGACTGGTTACTAATGAACAGTACCGTGTTGACCGGGTAAATTCTCTAAACCTCCTAGATGAGCGCAGACAACAAGCGTTCTATCACCTCAAAGTGTACCAAGCAAGGATGTCCAGAGGTTACAACAAGAAGGTCAAGCCATGTAAATTTGAAGTAGGAGATCTTGTTCTCAAGGAGAATCCTAAGAATCAGCCTAACAAGGAGCAGAAAGGAAAGTTTGAACCTAATTGGCTGGGACCTTATGTTATCACTGCTACTTTCAGGACTAGAGCTTACAAATTAGCTACACCAGAGGGAGATGTTCTTCCAGATCCTATCAACACTCTACATTTGAAGTGGTTCTACGCTTAATGTTTGGCTAGCAGAGCCTATACAAAAAAAAAGTTCTTACAAACTACCAAAAACATTTAGAAAATTGATCCTAAAGAAATCCAGAAATAGTGGGAAAAGTCCTACAAAATGGGTATCCTTGGTGAAAACCTGGTAAACAGGCACCTTGATACTACAAAAACATTCAAAAAGAAAAAATAGCAAAAAAATTGAAAAAGAGAAAAGTGCCTTGATGAGCACCTGGTAAAATAGGCATCTTGGTAGCAAAAAGAAAGAAAAATAATCTTGCCAAGTGGTGAAAACTTGGCAATCAGGCGTCACTTGTGTTCTGCGCTCCATCTATCAATGCACTACTAATACTAGGCCTTCATAATTTTGTCTGTGCTCATACACTGACTTCATTTTTTCCTACATGACTATCTTGTCCTCGCTTGGGAATTGTCTATCTTTATGTCTTAGGAATAAGTCATTCTGCACTAGGGGTATCTTTGTTAGCATAGTCAGTTACAGTTGCTAGGTTTCTCTAGGCTGGTTTGCCTCACAGACACAATGTTTCTTGACACATGCAAAACAATGTCACATTCTAAAACAAGGGTGTCTTTTCAAAATATGGGACATGACATTTACATTCACAACATTCCTACAAAGCCGTATGGGATTACAAACATGAATGGATTATCCTACCAATGCACAGACATGGACCACCATATTGCTTATATTCTAAATTTTTGATTGATGAATCTTTACTGTGTTTGACATATGGATGAACAAAGTACTAATTAACACACAGTTTGCTAATGGTTTGATTATGATTCTTTTATGTCTTGATGATATTTTAAACTAGGGGCATCTAAGTAATTATAAATTTTATTTGATTGATTCTCAATTGATGATTTATTTTGTCTTCTTAGTTGCTCAATGACGTCTACGCAAAGACAAAGAGTCGCAAGGATAGGGGGCATAATGTTTTCTTGCTTTTTCTACGTATGGTGATTGTTTCATATGATCCTATAAATTTCACCTAACTTGGATGTTTATGGTAAGAGTTGCCACTATGGGTGGATAGTCGCATATATCTTGATCTTTGTTATGTGTAAACTACAGTGAGTTTGACACAATTTCCTTGTCTATTTTCTGATCCAGATTCTTACTAAGGTATACAAATCATAATGTACCCAAGGATATGAATTTTCAAGGTCATTGCGGGTCCAATATCTTCCCTTACTCAGAATCTGGTATATTAAAAGGAAGGTGACTATTTTGTTATCCTGGCTTCTATGCCTTGATACCTAAGTCTATTTCTGACATTTCAATAAAATATAGTATTCATACTTTCATAATATCATTGGGTATTAGTGATGGTTGTACTATCCAATGGTATTCATTCCAAAACCGCCCGATGATGATAACAATGTTGCAATATTTGCTAATCAGTGACAAAGTCCTAAGAGTCTTCATATAGCTACATTTAGAGTTTGCATGATGCATTTATCCACAACAATAAACAACATAACGAATTTTAAAGCTCAAAAATGATTTCTATCTTCGTCTAAAAACATCAAGTTAATTACATCATCCACATTACTGATATTAATATCATTGCACATCCATAGCATACATTTTGCATTCATTAAAAAGAAGAAACTGGACAATACAAAAAACAAAGCATCCATGTATTGCATTTTTACTTTTTCATCCTAAGTGCATCCATACATCTATTTTGTATAACTGAAAAATCAAAAAGAAACATACATTTGCACTTTCACATAGGTATCATTTACAACATATTTATATCAGTAATGACTCATCACATCCAAAACATAAAATGATGTTATCATCTGCAAAATTAACTCATCGCGAGACCAAGATATCATCACATGTGCAAAAAGATACATTTACCATATCTATGGACGCAAAAAGCACTCATGAAACATGTCAGAATCCAGAAACTGCATCAGATATATATCATCATAAATATGGTACAAATCAAAGCTTAAAGAGTATCAGTGAGCATATAGTGTATCAGTGAGCATAAAGAGTATCAGTACGCCAAAAAATAAATCAGATATATATATGAATGTAATGTACAAAAGAGGGGATCTCAGCAGGATCTAGATATACATGTGTAATCTCAAAATGAACAAAATGATACAAAAATATCAGCTCTATCCCGCCCCCTCTCCCTGATCAGGAGGAGGAGGAGGAGGTGGTGCAAAAGGCACTAATGGAGGCGGCATGGCCCCCTCTGACTGCTAGGCCACTCGAGAAAATGTGGGAGCTCTCTGTCCCTTTGGCACTATGACATGATATAGGGCGTAATAATATGTCACTCTCTATCCCTGATGGACTGCTGTGCGGGCCTGTGCATCCCTCTCTACCCCGAGCCTCTCCATTTTCCTATCTAGATCTAACAGAAATGCATCTGATATGGCCAGCCTAGACTCTACTGCTGTGGCTCTAGCCTCTAAAGCTGTAATCTACACTCGGAGCTGCTCCCTCTCCTCCTCGCATCTTGATAAAGGATCTCCATCCCTACCTACATCCTGATCCTATGGCCCCTGCTATCGCTACCTCTGCTGGTCCCTAGTAAAAAGTGGACTAGGACCTCTCTGTGGGGCCACAAATCTAAACCTCTACCATCTGCCCTTTCCACTGCCGCTGGCAACACTTGTATCTATGGCCTCTCCTCCACCACCTCTATCATCTCCATCATGCCTATCATCTGGAGGAGGATGCCTACCATCCCTACCACCATCTCTACCACCATCGTGGCCCCCATGTCTCCCTGGAGCCCTGTCTCTCTGAGCACCCCCTCTACCCCTAGCGGGTCGGTCATCAGGAACATAATCAAGTGGCTCCTCTATACAAGGAATGATCTCCTTAGGCATAGTAAATCACCAAAAGGGATACTGGAGCATCTTGACAGCATACCCATCTGAAACTCCTACATCCCCAACATCTGGATGAAGGTCCCAGTCTATAGCCACCATATCTCAGATCTCCTGGGATGTAGTCTCATAGGTTAGCTGTGCACCCCATAGAGGTGCCTCATCTTGAATACAAGCATAAACTGCAACATCCTCTGTACAGCCCTGTCACCACCCATATTGCCTCAGAACTCTGGTGATCAGGAAGCACTCTATAATGTACCTCATCCGGCTTATCAAATATCTACTCCGACACAAAAATGGTACCTACCGAGCATCAGATGTCCACACCTCGCAGTCTAGATATGGTCGCCAGATGACCTCGGTCATATCATCAAAAAGACGGTGCCAGTACTCAACCTTTCCCAGATGGGGCTGTTGTAAGAGGCCTGCATACATATATATGTAGGGCTGCTCAGGCGCCCTCTGCCTATCTACTATCGGCCAGGTGATAGGGATGTGCTCCTAGGCCCAAATTTGAAGAATGAGTATGCCTATGGTCATACTACGAGAGTGGTGATATACGATCTCATGGAGCTCTCTGTACATGTGTGCTAATATACAGCTCGCCGAAGAAAAATGTCAACGGTGGGTGATCATTTTCTCAACCATGCTCACCCAACCAACTAGAAATCCATGCTGCCCTCTATCCGGCATGAGGATGCTGCCTACCAATCTAGCTAAGTACACAGCTAATTGATCATAGTGATCGACCATATAATCCCATGACAAGTATCTCCTGTCTATGGTATCATTGTGAAAGAATCTGCGCGTAGTCCCAATCGCTGCGCCAGCTCTGGACTAAAAAAAGACCTCATGTCAGACCATAAAAATATGGAGTATCCTCCAAACATCCTCCAGTGTCACAGTAATCTCTCTAGTGGGAAGGTGGAAGGTGTTGTGCTCAGAATGTCATCTCTCAGCCAAAGCAGTCAACAACCCATGGTTTATCCTGATCTCGGGTAAACCCATCAAGGAACGCAATCCACATCAAATCACGGTGGTCTGCTCATCATTTGACAAATGGCTAGACAATGCAAGAACCCGCATAGGATAAGTGCCACAAAATGTGACTACCTCAAACTAGGCCTGATTTTGGACAACATAATGAAACATCAACATTCTATCTACAAGGGGCAGACTCCTACTCTGCTAAAGTTATTCCAAGTTCACAGGATGCAAAATGATCCAAACTTTAAAAAATCTAAGTCTTCTACCAAATGCGATCCTGGAAATATAGGATGTCATTGCGTATACAGGATGCAATCCCCAAAAAATGGGATGCGATCCTAAATGTGGGGTACGATCCTAGAAATACAGGATGCGACCCCCTGATGGGTTTCCTAATAAAACAAGGCTAAAACTAAGGTATTGGATGCGATCCAAGAAAACCCAGATGCGATGCAGAATCCAGGAAAACCATATACGAGCCGGGAAAAACTAGATGCAAGTCAGGATTGACAGGATGCGATCCTAACTTCAAATGGCTCTAAAATTCACAAAAATGCATGAAATTCCAAAATGCAAAATTCAAAAGCTAGTTTATCGAGCACTTACCGGTGGTGGGTAGTCGACTGGTCGCTGGTGTCAGTGGCTCATATCAAGTCGGTGCTTCCTCATGGGGACTACCATCTTCGCCACAAAGCTCTCTGAAATTCTATGGAGGAAAGTGAAAATGAATAGTGAAATGGTACTTTTGGAGGCTTATATGGGTCTTTTGAGGCATTTAGGGTTTTCAAAACTCCTCTTAGACAACTACAAATTCATTTGTGTTCTCTTTTTACTCAATTGGGAACCAAATTAAAGGTATCTACGATGTTTTCAGCAGCACAGCTTCATTTTTGTGACAGTTTCAAAAGTTGCAACTTTGCTTCATTTATTCCCCACATTAGTTAATACTACACATTTTATCATACATCTTGGTCTAAACATCATTTTATCAGCATTATCACTCACATTTTCACGTAATTGACTTGGTAATCGTGTGTTTATTTTTAAACACACCGTCTTCTACTCCACTCTTTCTTGCCCTACCGCTTCCTGCAAGTGTTATGTTCTTTTCAACTGAGGGATTTATTTCTTTTCATTTGATTTCGTTCACACTATCATAAATTAAATTTTTGCTCGAAATAGCATCAAAATGACTTCGTTATCAAACAAACTAGGGGCATAATAGTTTCCTTGACTAAAGTCAGAACTGTTGGATAGAAAGCTTTGGTTCTCATAATTTGATATCTTATGTTTCCTCATTTTAGAAGATTTTTTAAAAAAATCTCCTGGCAACTTCATACTGGCTTTTGGACGACAACCAAGTTCAAAATTAGTATTATCAATTTTTGGACGACAACCAAGTTCATAATTGGTTTTTTTTTTTAAAATATTTTATTGATCTTTGGATGACAACCAAGTTCAAAATCAATTCTATCAATTTTGTTTGATCAAGTGTGAGACTGATCTCATCAACATTTTGTTCGACAACTAAGAACGGGATTCTCAATCTTTCTGAAGTCAAAATAAAAAACTTTCTTTGAATCAATGCACTGCTCGCACATCAATTCAAAGAGGGGCAAATGTAACCACCTAAATTTTGTCTATTCCAACTATAGACCTTATTTTCCCTAAGTGTGATCATACCCTCGATTATGTCCAAATGACCCTGTTACTGCTTGGCATAATTCTTCAAATCAATTTAATGTCCTAGGTGATTTTTATCACTAATTTATATTAACTATTATAGCCATATAATTCAAATCAATTTCGACCAATCAAATCAAACCAAAATCAAACATGGCTATAGTATTTAATTATAAAAGAATTAAATAAATCCCTAAATCAAATACCCACTTGCAAATAACCCATTCCCCTAGCCTATTTAATTTAATTAAAATGGCTATAGTCCCCTAATTATTAAAAAGCAATTTCATTGTTTAAATAATTAATT
>MU226949.1:2410785-2424551 GCA_018584345.1 Thuja plicata
ACCAAACATTTTCATACCATATAAAGAACTAAACACTCCCCAACAGTTTAAAGAACCATATTTAACTTCAGGACTGGACTTGTCCCTTGTAGCAACTGTGAGGTTAGGATAATATGTAAAACATACAAAATTTTTTGTCATTCGAGATAAACTTGATAATTGACAAGCATGGTTATACTCTACTTGTCTTTTGTCACAGAGAGCTAAATAACATACAGGTCGTACGTTTTCTGGAATCATTGATCCTATAGTTACTTTAATAGCACCAAAATGAATAAAGTTCATATCTTGTTTGCTTCTGATATATTCTATTTCCTTAGAGGGAAAGATAGATAGCATTTTGGTCTGAAAGGTTTGTTCAGGATCATATTCTAAGGTTAGCTCTACTATTCTCATTCGGGGTATAACAATTGGCTTGAAAGTGGTTTTAGAAAAGAAATTATTTAACATACTAGGACTATAGGTACTTCTTTTATACACACTATTAGGCTTCAACTCAGGAGCTTTGAAGGTACTTACTTGTCTAGATAGAGTCTTTTCATCTGTCTGTATGTCTGGTATATCATCATCAACAACAAAATCTCCGCTGGTTGGTCGTACTTCAGGGGCTTCAAAGAATCCTTCCATGTATGCTTCATTAATTCTTTTGACACCATCTTGTGGAGCAGATCTGTGGAACTCAGCCATTTTATTTTTCAAATGAGATATGGGTTCAACTAAGACACTTACAGGGGTTTACAGGAGAGATACAAAAAACTGATTTAAACAAAATAAGATAAGAGGTTTGATAATTCTCAATCCTAACACTGAGGTGCAACCCTACGGAGGTGAACTCTTCGCTCTTAGTTTTATATCTCAATTTGTGACTAGAAATAGACAGTATCTGACTCGCAGATGTGATCGAAGATTATGAAGACAATATCTCATGATTCTGGTTCTGGGGTTATGGCTTTGATACCATTCTTTTAAAGACAATAGTCTACAATAGTCTATCTATTTAGCGAACCAGCACAAGAAGAAGGAATTGACTACGGAGAAACTTTTGCACCTGTTTCTAGACTTGAAGGAGTAAGAATACTACTTGCATACATTACATATAAAGGATTCAATGTATATCAGATGGATGTGAAGTCTGCATTTTTTAATGGAATACTAGAAGAAGAGGTATACATTGAACAACCTGAGGAATTTGTCGATCCTTATCAGACACACATGGTATGTAAGTTACACAAAGATTTATATGGACTGAAGCAAGCACCGAGAGCATGGTATGAAACATTGAATTCATATCTTATAACTATTGGATTTATTAGAAAAAGTGACAACAACACTTTATATTTAAAAGGAGGAAATAATGATAAGACACTTATTGCTAAAATATTTGTTGATGATATCATATTTTGAGGTAATGATAACTTATGCACTTGATTTGCTGATGAAATGATGAAAGATTTTGAGATGTCAATGTTTGGTCAGATCAATTTTTATCTAGGATTGAAAATTTTACAACAGACTACAGGTATCTACATTAATCAATCAAAATACATCAAGGAAGTACTCAAGACATTCAGAATGGATGAATCAAAACTAGTCGGAACACCTATGGTGACAAGATGCAAATAGACAAAATAAGACAAGACACCTAAGGTAAATCAAACCTTATATAGATATATGATTGGTAAATTGATGTATTTTGTTCATACAAGAGCTAACATTGCACATGCAGTTGGAATAGTTGCAATATTTTTTTCTAAACCTAGAGAATCAGATATGACTATTGTAATTTTTTTTTTTGATATTTGAAGAATATTGAGGATTATGGACTATAATATAAAAGAGAAGGAAATTTTGAATTAAAATTTTATATTAATGGTGATGGTGATTGGCCTGGGAACATAGACGATAGAAAGAGAACTATTGGTGGAACATTCTTTATTGGAGAAAGACTAGTTACCTGGATAAGAAAGAAGCAAGGATGCATATCTCAGTCAACTGCAGAAGAAGAGTATGTTGTTGCTGCTACAAATTATTCTAACATAGCATGGATAAAACAACTGTTGAAAGGAATGAATGAAGAGATCACTGAACCAGTGATGATTTATTGTGATGATACAAGTGCTATAAATATTTCAAAGAATCCTGTGATGCATGCAAAGACAAAGCACATATCTATAAAATATCACTACTTGAGGGAACAAGTACAAGACAAACAAGTAATACTAGAATATGTACAATCAAAAGAACAAATTGCAGACATATTCACAAAACCCTTACCGAAGGATACATTTGTGTACTTGAGAGGTAGACTAGGAGTTTGTCCCTTGTCTATTGGTAACTAAGTTGAGTAGGAGGTTGCATCAACCTACATGAAATCAGAATATCAATCATGTTGATGTAAAGCTGCACTGGACTGACACATACTTATCTGTACACTGAAAGGTACCTACTGCATTGAATATTAGAGATATTGTTTTTGGCTACTGAAGAGCTGCATATTTTATTTTTGGAATTTTTTTCAAAGGGAGAGAGATTCATGAAATATAAAAGGGAGAGAATTGAAATATATATCCACTAAAGGGAGAAAAGAGAAAGGGAGAGACATATATATAATCTACAGAGAGATTCAAGAGCTGAAACATCAAAACTGCAAGGAGAGTCTGCATAGTGAGTATTTTGTTTATATTGAACATAAGTTTGGTATTTTTTGTTTGACATTTTATACTGCATATTTCATATTGTGTTGCCATCAATGCCAAAGGGAGCGATTAATGAACTACAACTGATTATATGTTTGAAGTCATTTGTTGATATTCAGCTGAGTTGCAGAAGTGATGATAAACATTATCAGTTAATGTATTGTCATTGATGTAAACTTATTTGAGTATTATTATGGTGAAAAACATTTGTTATGATTTGAAGATCTCGAACAAACAATGTTTATGTGGTCAGTAAATGAAGAGTTCTCTATACACCGAGAGACAATACTAACCGAATAAAATGAAATGTATACCGAGAATAGTGATAAACGAGCTACGGATCACCGAAACAACACGGTTAATCCTAAGACCGAGAAATTAATTCAAAGTGAGGCCGGCTTGGATGTTGAGCTGGAAATTGATGATTTTGAGGTAAAAGATAAAGTTTTTTATTTGATCAAACGGTTATGAAAATTCAATGAAGATCAGATGATAGAGATTGAAACATGTTTTTAATACAACTGTCGAGGAAGGATCAAGCGGGAAAATCAATGATGGAGATTAAGCGGCAAGATTTGAAGGATGAAAATTAAATGATACATGATGTCTATATAAGAGAAAAGAGATTCATTTTGAAATATACCACACACCTAATGTATACATGAAAATTTTATGCATGACTGATCAAACTAGTTAAAGATAGAACCGAGTGTTTTTCTATAGACATAATCGAGCAAACAAAGGAAAGAGGATTACCAAGCAGAACAAGTATAAATTATCAGATGAACTGAAGAAGTAAAAATTGATCAGAGGTACTTAGAATATATCTGAATATCTACAAATCAGAGTTGTATTTGAATCAGATCATTATTGTATCAGTTAACCATTGTTACAAATAAATCTTTTAACCAAGTAGGATAGTGAAGTCTTTATTATAATATTTAGAGAATGTTGAGTGTTTTCTTGTTGACCCCATAGTGAATGCATGGTCAAGAGAGAACTGTTAGTTTTAAATCCTCTAACAAGGTCACATTTAACAGTATGCATTGTAACCTTTAACAGGTTTGGCTCTTCACCGAGCTCACTTCAGAAAAGTGAAAATATTTTGGGTAACCATCCTAGGTGGTTTTTCCCTTAGCAGGGTTTTCATGTTAAAATTCTATGAGTCGATGTGCATGAATGTTGTGGATTGTTATTTTTCATTACACTTTATTTTATTGAGCTATATCAGTAATCACAGTATTAATTTACTGACACTTAGTAAACACTATTGATGAAAGTTTAAGTTTATAGAATACATTTTCACCAAGTTGATTTATATGATTGAATTTTTTTTGGTATATATCTGGAGAAATTTGGGAATGTAGGATAATTTGTGAGGAAACTGATTCTAAATGATTCACCCTCTTCTCAATTATTCTAATAGTACTAATAGTCCTAAAGGGTCCTTGGATATACTAATTGGTATTAATAGGTCCTATTAGGTCAAGTAAGTGGTCTTATTAGGTCTTAAGAGGTGCTATTAGGTCTTAAGTGGTCCTATTATAGGTCTTAAGGATCCTAAGGGTTCTTAAAGATTTTAATGTCACAATAGGGGTTCTAAAGGGACCTAGGGTGTACTGATAGTCCTAAAGGGTCCTTGGATGTACCAATTGGTATTAATAGGTCCTATTAGGTCAAGTAAGTGGTCTTATTAGGTATTCAGGGTCCTAAGGGTTCTTAAAGAGTTCTAATAGGTCATCCTGGGTGTCTTAAAGGGTTCTACTTGGGTTCTTAAAGAGATTCATGTCACAATAGGGGTCCTAAAGGGTCATAGGGTGTACTCATAGTCCTAAAGGATCCAAGGATGTACTAATTGGTATTAATAGGTCATATTAGTCCTATTAGGTCTTAAGTGGTCTTATTAGGTCTTAAGGGTCATTGGTATTCTTAAAGAGTTCTAATAGGTCACCCTAGGTGTTTTAAAGGGTCCTACTTGGGTTCTTAAAGAGTTTTATGTCATAATAGGGGTCCTAAAGGGTCATAAGGTGTACTAAGGGGTCCTCTAAGTGTCTTAAAGGGTCATAGGATGTACTAAGAAGATTCTCCTAGGATAATATTTTAACATCTAACTGTAGATGAATAACATTTATACATAACTCTAGAACATATGTACATAATTGAGAGAGAGAGAGAGAGAGAGAGAGAGAGAGAGAGAGATTCCTAATATAACTATCTAAAAGGAATTTAAAAACAAATATTTTTAATAATTTCTATAAGATCTTAATGTTTTCTAACATTTCTACTACAGTTTCTAAATTTTTGTAAATATTTTCTAACATCCTACTATGGTTTTCTATCATTTTCTAACATTTTGTAACATACTAAGTTACAAATTTATAACATTTGCTAACATTCTACTATGATTTTCTAATAGTACTACTACAATTTTCTAACATATTCTAACATTCTACTATGATTTTCTAACATACTACTATAATTTTCTAACATATTCTAAAATTCAACTACGATTTTCTAACATTTCTACTACTAAAAATTATTTAAAACAAATAACGAACTAAAATAAATATAAAACATATAATTTACAATAAAAAATGAGAAAAATATGTTTATCTGATACTACTAATAATCAGAAGAAGTCAAAAAATCTTGGGATGTGCCGATATCGTACTGGATGCCACTGGTTCGCTCTAAGCCTCGGGTCAACAAAATATCCAACAGTAAATGGTGAAAATGAAGTGGGTTATAAAAAATCAGGCCAACAATGGCTTAACGCGAAGGGGGGCTTTGTGCGAAGTACCCTACATGGGGTGCTTTGCATGAACTTCCCCCTTCCTGCGAAATACCCCACATAGGGTACTTCACGCGAAGACAATCACTCCCTTCGAGCAAAGAGGGTACTTCAAACGAAGGCATCAAAAATGAATTTTTTTTGGGAAGACCGTTTTCCTTTGTCCCAAAAAGTGGGACACACTATTGTAATTTCACCCCCTTACCTCAGAGAATTCCCCAAAATGATCATTCAAAGCCATTGAAATACTCTGAAAAATAGGAATTTCATATACTTGCCATATGGATCCACATTTGGTGTACATTGAGCATTTGGGAATTTCTAATTTTACCATATGTGTCTATCATTCTATTTCATTCTTTGGGATGAAGCTCTTTGCAACATTGTGTCCAAAAATTCAGATCACTATCTTTGCATCTTTTTTTCCATGCATTTTCAACTCTAACCTCATTACTAATATGCATATTTTATTTCCACCTCTTTTGGCATTTTTACCGAATTAGAATGAAGACATGGTGATGTCACTGGCTCTGATTAGGAATGTGTTGGCCATTTTGAAAAATCAGGTGGAATTTGGGATTTTCAACTAGACCATACCTTTTTATGATTCATGAACCATTGTTACTACCAACTATCATTTATCTTACTAGTTGGGGAAATCATATAGAATTTGAACAGTGTAGGGGATTCTAGAGGTTCCATTGAGCAAGAGAATTTAAATTCGGACAGTTTCAAAAAATGGGTAACAATAGGTTCTAAAGGGAGACAAGGACTAGATAGGATGTAGAGAATCTAGAACATCTTTGGTATGGGCCAACATTAGAATCCATTGGACTATAGAGTCAAGAGAATAAAAGGAGGACAAGGTATTACTTTTAGAAGGGTGGAGGGTAACTAGGCACAAACCAACATCAAAAAGCCAGAACTGCAGCAAACTCAAACAAAAAATTTATTTACAAAGAGCAGGGCAAAAATTTATTACGTTAGAGAATGCCCAAAACTTATCATGCAAAGCCAATGAAGACTGTGAGAAATAGGACCCACTGCAAAAAAAATGATGTATGTTTATGAAGCATTTGCAAACTCAAAAATAACATGTAGGTCCAACGGAGACTCAGTTTGTATAAGTTGCCCTTGTATATCAACATGCAACCAAAGAGCCATTTCTCTTCGTACACCTTTTGGATATTACCACCCATACCTTCATGCTTTGTTTAAGATAAATATGGACCTTTATGAGTGAAACCTCACTATCTTCTTCAGAAACCAATATTTTTAAATTATCTTCTTTAAATACCAATTCTTCATCTTCTTTTCCATTAGCTGAAAATTCATTATTCATTGTTTGCTGGCTAGACATATTAGCTTCACTCAAGAAAAAAATCATCAGTGAAAACATGATCTTCCCCTTTTTTTTGTTCTTGATTATGTCGTTATTTTAAGATTTAGTCTCAAGAATACATTCCTCCTGTTCATTTTTACCATGATAAGTAAACAATTTTTCATCAGTTGATTCAGAATTAGATAGTTCAAAGAGGGGAATGTCTCTAAGCTTTGAATTTTCACAATATTCTGTTGACACATATAATGCATTAAATCTTCCCCAAAAAAATTCACTCTTGGGATTTTCTGATTGTTCCCTTTCTTTCCTTATTGTTGTAATATTCTTTTCAAGTGCCACATTTATTGTGATTCCATTTGAACATATAGGAGGATTGTCAAAAAATGTACACTCTTTTTGCAGATTGTAGGATAAATCAATTTTTGGGTGTATGGATGTTGATTGTGATTTCTAAATATTACTTTCTACAATTATGGGATCAAATTTGATAGTAAGTACTTCTTTTCCCATTACCAAAAAAATCTTCCTTGAGAATACATGCAAATTGAGAGTAAAAATTATCCATACCTTCACCATGTTCAATTAGATAAATCTTCCATGTATGCATTTCCTCCTTTTGTAAGTTCTTCTCATTATGTTCACAATCGAGAGCAACATTCGTACCTTCTTTTATATCAGTAGAATTATAAGTGAATGCATTTGTACCAACTTCTGTAATATGACCATTTTCGTCCTCAATCCCACATCAAAATTCATCATTTGAACCTTCTAAGAACCAATTTGGGATAAAAACAGTCTTGTGATCATTTGGCAATGCCTTCTTTTTTGGGGGGAATTAATGATTGCTCAATTTTCCCCATCTACATGCATGCCAAAAAAATTCAGGTTCCTCACCTTCAACATCGTGCATATTTATTTTTTGTTGCTTAAATTGTGGTTCCATGAGATTGATAAATCACCAGGCTTAGCGTCCAATATTTGCATAGAATTTTGTTTTCCAAGAACAAATAATTATAAGATACCAATCATTCATTTTCTAATTCTTCTTTGAACAATTTCAATCTTTCTAATACAATTTGTAACTGGTGAATCTCTTGTTTGTGGTTCTTGAGCGCATAGTATCTATGAAGCACACTTCTTAACAATAGGGTAGATTTGTAATCTTCAAATGGATTCAAATTTTTCTTTTCATCTTCACAAATGCTTTCTTTGAAAACATTCCAAAAAGATTGTAGTACTTTATCATCTTCAACAATTATTTCTTCAATTGTTGGTGCAAATTGTTTTCTTGATTTGAATTGGTTTCCTTGCTTAGCTTGGCCTCGAATCATTTTCCGGAGATCTTCTAAATAAATAGAGTCACCAACCTTTATTTCTAGGAAGACATTATTAGATATATGAAACGGGAAAGCACACTCGTCTTTCCTCTCACTAGGAAAGTTGCCAAAAATATGTTAGTTGTAGATTTTGCCTTTCCAAAATAACCTTAGAAATTACTCACTATGCCCGAGATGGAAGACAAGTAGAAACTAACAATTGGAGAGATCACCATTGAATGGATGATCATCCTCTAAATATTAGAGGTACCACTCCCTCCTATGATGTAATATGGGGTTTTCTGGGGTATGTTTTAAACCAAAAACTAGGAAAGGTCTATTAACACCTACACATATCTATGATACATATGTGATTTGCAGATCTATAAATAGAGGAAAAAAATAGAAAATGACACAAAGTTCACTTCCTTAATTCCGACAACAATTGACTTAAGAAAAAAAATTAATAATCTATTTTTTGATAAATGAACCACTCAGAACTCAATGTCTATGTAATGGTCATATAAAAATATAAAATAACAGGGGAAAACATTAGAGAATAATTACATAATCTCGGTCAAAGGACATACACATAAATACACAACCTTAAAATGCATTTCCTCTTTATCTCCAATGAAAAATAAATAGTTCATAGACCATTACTACCCTGTACAATTACCAGTTTAGGAAAAAAAATCCCTTTCATTCCAATGAAAACATCTAATATGAATGACCTCCCTCTGATTGATATGACACAACATACATTTCTTAGAATGCAGACCCTTTTCTTATCTTTCAATTACATATTTAAAGACATCTTGCACGAGCCTTTTAAGTTTCTAGAACTAAATCCTTGGAACTATTTTGAACAAGTGCCACATAGTGGCTTAGTACTTGCCTTTAATTATGTAGTTAATACTAGTTTTAATTTTGTATGTATATTTAATTATAATTTAATTATAATTATTATAAGTATTAAATATAATAATTTTTTAATTATTACAATTTTTTATAATTATAATATAAATAATAGTTTTTTGTAATTGAAAAATTATAATGTAAAATTATATTGGTAAGTTAATTGTAATGATAATTCAAATTTTAACAATCCTAATCTAATTATAATCTTAAATATCTTTAAGTGTTTCTTTTTAACCTTAATCCTAATTTTAATTAGATATTTTTTAATTAATTATAAATTTATATAATTATAATAATATATTTTTAATAATTATAATTATAACAATTAGAAATATCATTTTTAATTATAATTATTTAAGCAATTATTGATTATAAATTATAAATAATTTAAATACAAATCTTAATTTTATTTATAATTAATTTTCATATGTTAATTAAATTATTAGATATCTCAAACAAGAAAGCATACTAGTCTTTCCTCTCACCAGTGAAGTTGCTAAAAATATGTTAATTGTAAATTAAACAATAAATTTTTAATTTACCAATAATTTATTAAACTCTTTTAAATTTCAATATTATATATTTTTAGAAACTTTTATTTGTAAAAATACTTATATAAAATTAGAAAATAATTATAAATTAGCAATACATGCAAATATATATAATTAATTAAGCAAGTTTCTAATTTCATATGCTTTATTTGTTAAGGATCCTAAATTAATATAAAAATATAATAAATAGTATAAAAACATACATACTAAATTTAAATTAGTAAAACAAGTTTCTAAAATTCATATATTCTATTTTAAAAAGATTCTAAATCAATATGAATATTTAATAAACAAGATATAAACATATATATTATAAAATAATATATATTTAGATTATTAAATAAAATAATGTATAAATTTTTTTGATGGTTTATTAATAAATATAAGCATCATATTTGTGGTTTTATAAAAATTTAGCTTGTCAATCTATACGGTCCAATAAATTTCTAGCCTGTTATATACAGTTGAAAAATGGAAAACCGACCAATACGACCATCAAATTCTAAGCCTGCTCATGACCATTTTATTTGATTCCTTGTTGATAAGGCATCTTGTCAAACATTTCATATACTTGGCATACAACTCCCCATTTGGCGTACATCAAGCATTTGTGAATTTCTAAATATACCATTTTGAGCCTACCATTCAATTTCATTCTTTGGGATGAAGCTCTTTGTGACATCGTGTCCAACAATTCAGATTTGTTATCTATGTGTCTTCTTTTTCATGCATGTCTAACACTAACCTCATTACTAATATGCGTATTTTATTTCCACCTCTATTGGTGTTTATATCGAATAAGGATGAGAAGATGTGGCGATGCCACTGGCTTTGATTAGGAATGTGTTGTCGACCATGTCAAAAGATCAGGTGGAATTTGGGATTTTGAGCTAGACCATACCTTTATATGACTCACAAACTACTACAATTGTCAACTGTCAATTTTGTTAGTATTGGGGGAAATCATATAAAATTTGAATCTTCTAGGTGATTCTAGAGGTTCTGTTAAGCAAGAGAATTTGAATTTGGCCGGTTTCAAAAATTGGGTAACAAAACATAAGAGTTAATCTTGTGTTAGAAGAAGAAGAGCAAGTCTAGAATCTTGTAGCCATTTTTGAGAGAGAGGTTGAAAGATTTCCTCTTGTGGTCATAGAAAGGGAGCCAATTCCTCAATTAAACCAATGACCAAGGTAAAACTAAAATTAGACATGTCTTCAAGGGTAGAGAAATTGATTTTACGAGGCACTACATCAAGAAAACAAATTTGGAGTTCAAAAGGTTTACTAGAAGAGAGCATAGAAGAGGATTTGTTCATCCACCCTTTGGGCACTTCAAGGGGTAAATCTATCATATGTACTCCCATTACAAAGAGAATAAAGTAGACCACCTCCCCTTGTAAGAAATGTCACACAATCCCCTTCTTGCCTAACATAATTACTCCACGATGTTATTCTTTTGTCTTCAATTAATTTTGTATTAGTAATGGCTCAACCAGTTTCATGGGAAGAAACAATTGGACCTATCAATTTAGGTGCATAATTGAATGATTTACCAAAAGGGTCTAGAAAAAACCTACCAAAGATTAGAGGTAATGGTAAGGTACCAACAAATGAGCATTTGGCTAGATTCTTTGATGTATTTTGAGTTTTGGGAGTACAATACAAAGACATTGCAGTGAGATTGTTTGTTGAGTCATCAACTTAAAGTGCTACTGAATGGTTTTACTATCTTCCAGCTAGATCAATTGATTCATGGGATGCCATGTGTACAATAAGAAATCAGGATCAAGGGGGATAAATGATGTAGTCATGGCTGAAGTTCCCCCAAAGGAGACAGTCCTAGAAATGTAGCACGAGTCAACACAGTGGAAACAAAAGACTCAAGATTATCCACAACTCAATAATGAACTATAAACATGTCCATTCATGCCTTTGCATTATCTCAAAAATGTGAATTACAACAAATTTGTTAGCCACATGAAGGATTACATTCAAGGCATACATGCCTGATTGCAGATAATAATCAAAACTATCCTGCATTGATAATCTTCACAATTTTGTTCTACTGAAAGCTACCACCATGCTACCTAAATAGGAAACAACCACAACATATATATACAAGATCACAAGCCACATGTCATCCAAGGGGATCACATTTTCCAAGATGAAGAAAAGGTATTACATTAAATAGGTTTAGACCCAAATCATAAAGAAAACCTCCAGATCGATAAGGAATGAAGTGCAATCACACAAGGAGGATGGTCATAAGCATAAGATCAGTGAACGAAGTTCCAATCATATCGCAAACCATGGGCAAGCTCCGCAAGGCTGAAAAACTAAGATCAAGCCATTATCAAGAAGAATAGAAAGGTCCAACCCAAAAATCCTTAAATCTCCACCAAAATAGAATGGATCACGACGCGAACCCAAACACAGATTCCATATGATGTCCCAAACAAGCTATAAATTTTACAAGAGCCAAGGAGCAAATTAAGAGGAATGCCACACAAAATACCAAAACTGACTAACACAAACATGCAACAAACAAACTAAAAGGGGGATTTGATTAGTTGATGCGCGATTGCCAAGAATTCTAGGATGCTCCTGCATTAGACACTTGAGGTTATTGAGAAGAGCCTCTCACTTTGATGCTAGAAAAAACTGATCAAAAGACTTCATTTTTATCTTTGGTTTCCGTATCCTCAGAGTCAGGCATATGAACCAAAAAATTAAACTTCTCTATAATTTCCAATTTAATTCCCATACCATCTACACGGAAAATATCCACCTAACAAACTCTCTGTTAAAATCAAACTGATTACTATCAAAATTCCACATGAAATCAGAACCCTTCTTCACAAACTATTTCTACCATTCATCAGTATCCTCATCACATGCCTGATCAAACTCGTCCATCAACCCTTCAGCAATAAATATGTCAACAATTGTACTGTCTTTAATCTTCATCATTCTACATCATCTCTATCTACATTTCTGTACAAATCAATCTCAACTCTATCTTCATCTTTACTCTTGGTATGTCCATCCTCATGCCCACATAATTATCTCTGTCAAGGAAATATTGATCCTCTTTCTATACCTGCATTGCAACACATGAAATAAAAGCCTCTTTCACAAAAATAACTTGATTAGTACAATTATCAACCCAAAAACACAGTTCCTGTCCCTTGCACCCTCTAGATAATCTCTGCAACAAATCAACATCTAACTATAATAACTCAGTCTACATCTCTCCATCAACAACTTGAGCATAACCAAAAATGAAAACTCCATCCAAAAAAATCTCATACAGATCAACAAACCCAACAAAATCAATACTCTTACTACTATCCTCAACAACAAAAATCTCTCCAAATAGGTCAACAGATTCCCACAACCTCAACATCAACAATCTCATTATTACCTTTAACAACAGGATACTCCTTAACTTGCTCATCAAGATCTAATCATCAGACAATGAAACTCACTCTTAACCCCATCCATATCTACCTTATCTACTTTGTTTTCAAAAATTTATTTCATACATAAAGTCAAAACATTCACAAATTTTATTACCTCCTCTTTTATTGCTACAACCCTTGTTTGTCTCTCCCTCTTTTAAATTATGCTTTTGATAGGCCATAAAATATTCTTCTTGATCGGTAAGTGTCATTTCAACATCACAATTTTTATCTGATCCAATGCCTTCTATATGTCTTTGATCTCTTGTTCCAAATCCATTTGTCTTGTTCCTTCTTCTTCCTCTCTTTTCTTATCTTTTTTCATTATTTGTGAACTCTTATATCCTTCCATTATTTCCATCCCTCTTGTATTTCCTCTTCGCACACCAGTCCTCTTTAATTGCATGTTAGATCCTCTCTTTGTCATCCCAAAACAAACCAATCCAAGACCTCACATGCTCAATAACATCAATCTTCTAGCACAAGAAGGAATCTTCTCTGATACCAAATGATGTAGTCATGGTAGGAGTTTCCCCAAAGAAGATAGTCTTATCCATGTAACATGAGTCAAAACAAAAGACACAAAAGACTCAAGATTATCCACAAACCAATAATGAACTTTAAACATGTCCATTCAGACCTTCACATTATCTCAGAAACATGAATTGCAATAGATTTGTCAGCCACAT
>MU226949.1:2424651-2447005 GCA_018584345.1 Thuja plicata
TCCAAGATGAAGAAAATGTATTACATCAAATATGTCAGTACCCAAATCATAAAGAACACCTCTAGATCGATAAGGAATCAAGTGTGATCAAACAAGGTCAGCTACGAGCATAAGATCATTAAATAAAGCACCAATCAAATCACAAAACATGGGAAAGCTCCGCACGGTCACAAAACTCAGATCAAGCCATTATGAAGATGAACAAAAAGGTTCGATCCAAAACTCTAGAAATATCCACCAAAATAGAATGGATCATGATGCAAACCTAGACATAGATTCCATATGATATCCCAAATAAGCAATAAAGTTCTCAAGAGCCAGGGAGCTAACTGGGAGGAACGCCACACAAAATACAGAAAGTAACTAATAAGAACAGACAAAAAACAACTGAAAGGAAAATCTGATTAGTTGATGCATGATTGTGAGGAAACCCAGGATGCTCTTGTATCAATAAATCCTATCTCCTATTGTACATTAGGAAGGAGGATGACCCTCTAGGCTTGAATGGGATCAAGCACTTAATGGGTATCTCTGATCCTTCACTAACTTGAAATATTGATTAGGGAGATATGATTGAATGATGCAAGATAGCAGAAAACATAGGAAAAATTGATAAGTTGTAGAATATATGGTCTGATAAAAAATAAACTATGTACATGTATCATAAATTAAAAAAACCAAAAAGCACCACTAACCTGTGATTTTAATTTGATGCTATTTTGCAAGGAAGAGGGTGCCTGGGGCATCTTGTTCTTAGTTCTTTTTGATGATTTGAATTGTAGACTATTTGTGCAGTCCTAAACTTCCTAGATCTAATTTGGTGAGTGTCATATGTTCCTACACCCATACAAAGGGAAAATTATTATGTAGAGAGGGGTTTCCCTCAGTCAAACCCTGATAAATGAGTCAACCTTTGAAATGAAATACACTTGAAAGAAAAGTATGCTAATATAAAATATAATCTAGATATGAATCATAAATTAGCTTATACTATGATGACACAATGCTTCTTTATATGGAATATTAAGTGCTAATGCAATAGCTTTGACTCCACAAAAACCTAAAAATAAATCATGAAATACATCACTTTCACAATGATTGTTGTAGTTTTCCACAATGCTTGATGATGATGAAGAATGCCTTGAATGCTTGGATACCTTGAGATGCTAGCTTGGAGCTTGAAGTGATATTATCTTGTGTGTTTATTGTTGTTGAACGAATAGAAAGGGAGGTCTTTATATAGAGATCTCAAAGTAAATCACATTTAGGATGACTTTAAAAAATGATATTTTTCTATGGGGCATACCTTTGGGGAGTGTGAAACCACCAAATCACGCTCCCAAAATTTTGGAAAAAAGAGCAGGAAGAGGGTACCCAAGACATCCTCTTCTCACCCAAAAATCAATGAAATTTTAATAGGAGAAAGGTAATAGTTTCTGAAAAGATGTGCTACATAATATGTGAAATCAATAGATGTGTAAAATATTCCTCAGACTTTAAAATGAGGTAAGACCCATCTTAAAGTAAGGAGATGAAATAATTTAAAGGGAACACTTATAATAAATGACCCAAAATAAGATTTTGGTGAGAATCAATTAAGAGATCCCTCATAATATTAATTTAAATTAGTAAAGGTCCAATGAGTGCTAATAGGGTGTGAAATTGAGTTGAGATGCTGAAAATCAATGTGGGAACCCATACATGCTAAAATTGGGCTAAATTAAGCATCTAATTATAGATGCTTACAATTTAGGATGCTACACCATGAAGACACAAATAGAAGCCAGATTTAGAAGTGTGGAAGATGAACATACATGACTGCAACAAATCACCTAGATTAAGAAATAAATACATGAACCCATGAGGAAGTTTGTAGAAAAGTTCAACATAATTGTGAACAAGATTCTCCAATTGATAAGTAGGAGATATTTTCCACAACAAGTCAAATTATGATATTTCTATCAGGATCTAACTAGAGACATGTATGAAAAATTTCTCTTAGCCCATATAGTTAACCTGGGGTTTAAAACTACCCATGTGGCAGAGGCGGCGACAAATTTTCAAGACATTGAGTTGGCAGTTAACTATGGTCACAAAAAGATTATCATTAAGAGTGATGCTCTTAATGTCATCATGATGTTGATGAGATAAGTTAACACGAGATGGGAAAAAAAATATTTAATTATCAAATGCAAAGGTTTAGTGGCCACGCTGGATGTTGTCAGATGTCAACACACTTACTGTGAAGGTAATGGAGTTGTTGATAGGTTGACAACCACAGGTCATTTTACAAACTCTAGTCATAGTTGGTTCGAAGCTCAATAATTACCTCAAGAAGTATGTGAGTTGATTGAACATGATATTGCCACACTTGGAAAATGATGCACAATCAACTCAAGGAATTTATTATGTTGAATGTGTTAGCAATAATAGTCCACTAGTACAATTGAGATGGGGGGTGAATCAATTATATGCCGAATAATCTAAACTTTAACCTTTAACAATTAAAAGATAAATGCAATTCTAAACACATTAACAAAAACACCATAACACAACCATTTGTTGTCGAGGAAACCCTGTTAAGGGAAAAACTCCGGTGGGAATTAGCACCCACAAATAATGCACTAAAAGTATAGTATCCCTATTAGGAGATTTATCACTGTTAGGAGATAATTATTACATATAGTACACAGTCCTTGTTAAAGGATAGACCCTGTTAGGAGTCAAGAGAAACAACAGGATCACTGCCAAAAGAAAGTTAAATCCACCTTCAGGACTCATTGTCTGAGATACAGATATACAAAGATATTACATCTAGTGAAGTGACTGATAGAAACAACTTTTCTTAAACAGTTCCAATGAATTTCATCAATCATAATCTCTACTCTACATCCAACATACTTTTCAAATACAAGCTCACAACTTCCACACTTCACTATCCACACTCCTAATCAAGAAAACAACTCTCCTTTATACAAGTTTACAATAAACAATTAGTTCATCCAATTAAGACTTGCCCAATGCACAACTAATTACATAACCCCTTGCTAAGATACACATGGTTCCTTGAACAAGTAAAAATAAATTAAAATTAATCAAATATAATCCAAGACCTGTAATCCACGCTCATTGGTCATAATACACACTACATCTTTGAAGTCATCCCCAAATAGGTCTTCTCAAGAACACATGCCACACTGACGTCACCAAGATTATTGCAACCCAAGAATCATAAAAAAAAATTCCTCAACATGTCTCCTAACATTACCCAAGCTCACATAACATGAAATGTTCTCGCACCCATGTTATCTACAAAACTCAGAGACTAACACAGTCACAATTCTCTGTCAGTGTTCTATAAACAGTCTTCACCAAAACCATTGTAACTCAAACAAACATAAACATAAAATCAAGAAACCTTAGATATAAGATCAAGGCTCATCCCTATACACATCCCCATCTTCACACACTCTGAAACATCCACACAGTTTCTGCACACTTTTGTCAGTCATCCATGCACCAGTGATAACCAGTTTGTCTTCATCTAAAAAATATGTTGACATTAATGACAAAACATGAATGCCAACAACTCCAATAGAAGCCAATTCCAACAATCCCCCCTTTGGCATTAATGGAAACATATGAGAAAATACATCAATCCAAAAGTACCACTCTTAATACAACTTCTCAATATCCTCTTCATAAATCTCCCTATAATAATAGGGATTTTCCACTAACTTTCTTCACTGAATCTCTCCCCCTTTGACATCTATGGAAAAAAGTTCCATAACTCTATCTCTGTCCATATTTTCTTTTCAAGGTGTAGATTTTTCAAATCTCCATGTATGCAACAACTAGGTGCACAAACACCCAAATGCATTCTATTTTGTTCCTGTGATCACTCTTCCTAAGGAGTGGATCCATACATCAAGTCTAGGAAATGATATAACTCTGAAGTCCTCTCGACTTATGCATTCCTGCATCAATGAGTTCTCATAAGGAGGGGCTCTTACCCCAACCATACCACTGAGATACTCAAAGGAATCCTTTGGAAATTTTTTTGTAAATATATCTGCTATTTGTTCCTTTGTGCTGATATACTCCAATCTAATCTCCTTCTATGCCACCTTGTCTCTCAAGAAATGATATTTAATTGAAATATGTTTAGTCTTTGAATGCACAAATGGATTATTTGACATATTCAGCGTGCTAGTGTTATCACAACGAATAACCGGTGGCTCATCAAAATTTATCCCAATGTCCTTCAACATCTGCTTCATCCGAACAATATGTGTGCAATTTATAGCAACAACATACTCTAGTTCAGCAGTCGACTGGGCTATGAAATCTTTCTTTAAGTACTTAACCAAGAAACCAACCTTTTCCCAAGAAAAATGGATCACCACTTGTACTCTTTCTTTCATCAACACTTCCCACCAAATTAGCATCAGTATAAGCAAGCGAAACAAAATCATCAGATTTTTTATACCATAAGCCATATTCCAGTGTTCCTTTCAGATATCTAAATATTCTCTTTACTGCAACAATGTGAGTCTCTTTAGGATCTTCTTCATATCTTTCCACAATTCCAACTTCATTAGCAATGTTTGGTCTAGTGTGAGTTAAATATTGTAAGCCTCCAATCACAGATCTGTACTTGGTCTGAAAAACAATCTGAGATTCATAAGTAGTAGTAAGCTTGTAACTAGTAACCATAGGTGTTACAATAGGTTTACACTCTTCCATTCTGTTAGGGTTTTTTCTTGCTGAACCTTCAACAGATGCTTGAATACTTGATTAACTCTATGACTCCCAATATTTAAAAATAATGACTCAAGCAAGAGAAAACTCTAATTGATGAGGGTTTATGATAATATCTGGGGAAATTATTATCACCTCCTTCTTTTTAGGTTCCACAACACCTAGGCAGGTATTACCTATATAAGATTTCCATCTCACAGTATTAGTAGATGTGGATACTGATTTGCTTCTTGTTTATTGTATTACCTTATAAATTACTCTGCATAAAACTGAGAACAACTTAACACAAAGCTCAACCATAAAAACTATTGAAATGATAACAACAAATAGTAGTGTTTTAAGGACATTCATCCTTCTTCCTTTTATAGTTTTTGGAACTTAGGAGGGGCAACCTATTTCAGTCCTCTATTGAAGGGATTAGTAGAATGAATTTTATATCTTGATACAATTAATTAAATTTATATGTTTTGATTGTAAATGTGAAAGATTTGTGTATTTTAAATTGTTTGGATGATGATAAACCACTTGATAGATTCTAGACCAGTGCCTATCCTTGGGCTATAGAGTCAAAGATGCAAATCCATAGAAAAAGTAAATAAAGATACTATAGATTTCCTTACAACCTATATGCAACTCGAGAAAGATGCCTTACAAATCACACTATCACTCCAATAGTGCTATATCAAATCCTCAAATACTGTTATACTCTCTAAAACTACTCATAAAACTTAGTTCTTCCCTTGAAAGAAATTTGTAAGTAATTAGATAGATACCTTGTAACCAATAGGTTTTAAATTGCTTACAAATTAAACATAAAAGAGCATACACAATAAGTAAAGAGACAAAAAAAATATAGAAAAGAAGTAGCACTGTATTTTATTTATATTGCTGCTTCATACATATAGAGGCTAAAAGCTCAAAAACTCAGACAAAATTCTGTAGTCTGGCTTATAATTATATTTCACCACCTCTCAAAATGTTATAATTTGATATATATATAGGTTTAAACCATCTTGGAATCCTTAAGATAAGGATGCAACAAGCTTCGGATGGTTTAAGAAACCTAACCCTAAAAACATAGTAAAAGACAAAAAATAAGAAAACTCCAAGCGGTGGGAGGACAAAACTGAACAATAAAATCTGATTTGTACTTTGTCCTTTAGTGGATGTTGACACCTTCATTATTCATCTATGACATCTGATTCTACTGTGACAGGCTTCTTTTTCTTGGGCTTTGTCATGATGTCCCATGCTGTCACATCTTCTTATTTAGGCCACTCAAAATTCTGAATATTTTCTAGTTGAGTCTTCTGCCTTTCCCACCTAGCATCTGTTATGCCTTTAACATTTGTAATGAATTTATTATAGTCTGTTTCTGCCTTTATTTCCTCATCCAAAAGTTTTTTGAACCTTTCCATATCTATCTCTCCCTGATCAGATACATAAATATCTTTATTGGGAAGCACATCATCAAACTCTGATCCCCATAACCCTAATGGTTTGATCTGATCATCCTTGGTTCTAATAGGAGGTATAAACCTACTATAAATTACCCCAAACATATTTAAATTTGCATCAATTTGATTGGATTTTCCTTTGAAGAAGGATAAAGTAGCCCCAATTTGTTCTATTTATGTACCAACCAAAGTCATTATTTCTAGCAAATCTGATCTCAATGGTTGCACTGATGCTAATCTCTCAAAAAGTGATGCTCCCAGACCAAGTTGCATATTAGGGATTCAAAATTTTCAAAATTTTTTCCACCTCTGCTTGTAGGCCTGGAAACCTACCATAAGCCCCATACACCACATCAATCTTATCTTGATGGTGTCAATTTTATGCTGCAAAATTGAAGCTAATGCTTCCAAAACCACATTGTTATGCTCTGTAACCCCTATCCCTATTCTAGCAGGTATCTCCCATGTATCTTCTATTTGGATCTCTATATCCTTTATCTCTTTAGGCTCAACAGGGACTGGCTCTGTTATTTATAGCAACCATCTAGTGAGCTCATCTATGAGTTTCTGTTGTTCTTTAATTTTCACCAGTGCTAGCTCCCTATCTTTGGTAATATCACTAGTATCACTAGCAAGCTTCTACAATTTATCTGATAATTAGGTTGTCTTCACCTCATTGAGCTGATAAAAATGAGTTAATACTTAGGATATCTCCAAATGCCCTATATTTTGGAGGGTCCATATGATCTTATTTCCCCCCATCTTCTCTTGGATATTCAAAATGGCTGGCTTCTGATCTTTAGGAGCTAAGCTCCACATTGCTAATGCCTGAGATTTAGGGTTATACCCAAACCCTCTGATCATATCTCCAACCTGAGTCTTTGATGACAGTTTTACATCAGGTTGTCTCCTTATCTCATCTTTTATGAATGCTAAAGATACATCCCAGGCTTCCACAAATAGAATCCCATTGGCCTTGACTAAATGTATTCCCTACTCTGGTGTAATCTCCTCAGATTTAGGATCATAATCCTGTAATGTTTGTAAGGCTTCTTGGGTGACTGGATCACAACCTTCCAGTTGCAACTATTTTCCAACTTGTTGTTGCTTGTTCCATATGAGGAAATCCTTGAATTATCTAGTCTTTATAAAGTTGTCATCCTTGAGGAATTCCTCTTTATGCAACAACCTCTTATCTATGCATGACCTCAGAGGTAACTCTTCCTCTTCTTTTGTATCCTTATGGAGCTTCTTTCCTGCCCTGATCTGTTTTCTCAATAAATGATCATAGGGCCTGTTTCCTGTTATCAGAGCTCCAACTTTGTTTATCTTCTTCCTTTTAGAAGGTTCCTCTATTTCTATTTTTGTCTCTTTGGTGGGGGTTCATTCATCACTTCCTTCTCTGGGACCTCTGTTAGGTCAATGATGTCTTCCCCTTCTACTACCTGCTGTAATGGAATTGCTTGATAATCCAGATGAGTAGTAGGTGAAGGAAAACCTTCATCACTATCATCATCATACTCAGACTTTGAATTCTCTAGCTGGCCTTTCTCAGGAACCACTAGTGCTTCCTCTAACTGATTACACAAAAGAGCATGGTTTTCAATCATTACATCTAGCCTTTTTTCAGATAAGGCATGTTAGGGTAGAAACCTCCAAACTTCATTCCCTTTATCCTAACCTGCCTTTCCAGGTCCATAAGTTCATTGAAATTATGTCCACCTCCTCATCCTCCAAGATGTTTCTTATTAAATCCTCCTCCATACACTCGTCATGTACCTTTGTGTAGGGGATAGTTGGTGTGAGAAATTTCCTTGCACTTATGATAAAACCCTTGGTATCAACATGTCTATGTAGGGCCACATTCATTCTATAATGATTCATCCAGGCATTCACAGGGTCTACAACCCTGTTCCAAATAGTAAAATTATAGACCTTAAACTTCCTAGGGGTAAAAGTACCCTTCCTATGTAGGGCTAAGTGCTCCCTATCAACCATAATTAGTTTCTTTATAAACTCCATTGCAGCTATCCTTGGTGGTACATGAAATGAAAAAATGTGTGGAGGGTAGGAGCAACCATAAACCCTCATTATTGTGAAGTTATTTTCATAATAAAAATCTCCCTAGTTATGGTCTCCTGGCCATTTGTCAAGGTATTGCCATGGCCTCAATAATTGTATTGCCTTGATAGGTAGCCTAGTTTTGTCTACACCTAAATATTTAAGAATTGGATAGATTATCCCATTCTCAAAGGCAAAAAACTCCTACTCTTTGGAAGTGTAATTCCATACTCTGAGCCAAAACTGAACAGGGTTGGGCTGATTGTGGTGAAATCTGTGGCTGTAGAAACTGGAAATTCATTACTGGGAAATTGTAGTACAGGATGAAATGCATGAGGATTGAATAATGCATAAACCTTGGATGATCCTTCTTATTTCGTATGTCTATAAACACTTGATGCTTCTGGTCTATGATATACTGAATGTAATCATAATTGGAAGTAGTATGGAAGCTCTGCATGTCCAGTACCATCATCAAAATGTCTAAGGTGATCCTTTCTTCCCCAGCATCTTTCCCAAGAACTCTGCATAATGCATAGGCTATGTATTTGATATAAAAATTCATATCTTTATAAAAATATGGGGTTGCCCCTGACATGGGCATTATATAGGCTTTCATTTTCTTAGGGACATGATGATCCCTGATTTCTTTAGCAGCAATGCCAGATTCTCTAATGTATCTACTTTCTAGGTTATTTAAATTTATCTCAGTAGTCATGGGGTAGTATACGTTGAAGGCCTTCATGAAGGTATTCCGGTCCAAAGTGAGTAAGGGTTTTTCATCATCCCTTTTAATGGTTTTGTTCAAGGGATCATATCTACTCACCAATTCTAATATGAAATCGACATCAACAAAGATGTTAGGAACTATCAACCTAGCTAATCCACAGGTCCAAGGGTTTGAGGCAGGCATGGGTTCATCACTATTTTTAAAGAAGTAATTAAATAATGAATATCTCGATAACCCTAGTGTTTTTGCATCTCTAATGTAAGCCATATCATCAACCAAGGTATCGACACTTACCTTTCTATTTTGGCTCGATCCTGGCAGTAAAGTGAGAAACTCCTCTGAATAATTCCTCTTTCCCTTTCATTCATCATTAACATCATCACTTCTTCCACTAGTGGATGCCATAATTTGTGCTTGACTCATCTTTTCCTTCTAGTTCTATTCTCAACCCTTATCACCGATATTGAAACAAATCTAGTTGCAAACCCTCACCACCAACTATGAAATCCTCTGCAATTTTGAATTCTGAACTCTAAATATACTGCAAATTGCACTCTCTGTCAAACTCTAAATTACTAAATCACCTTTTGAATTCTCTGATTGTTGGAAAATCAACTCTTCTCAGGAAATGTAGAACTCTATAAAATCTTTTCTCTTAAGAATTTGGAAGCTGGTAAAATGAAATAACAATAGACAAGTAAACTTATAACTGACAATTCAATGCAGATGTCTCTTCAAGATAGTTATTCAATCACTTCACCATTAGTTCTACACACTGTGACATCAATTTCTGGTTCTAGCCATGGAATTCAAACTGTCAGGTAATCAATTTCTAATGAGTGTTTTCAAATATAAAACCTTATAAAATTTGAAAATAAATCGAGATCAAATCTGATTGGCTGCATTGAATCAAATTATGGCTACTTTTCCATCTGTCAAAATCTCTGCATTTTGATTGGGCAGTAACTTGTCGATGATTGCGCCTCAGAAAAGTCATTATCTAACTCTGGTTACCTTCTAGCGACCCAGCGACTGAGTGATCTCCTTGTCGCTTAATGTTTTTTCCAACTACGGTTTATTCAAGAGACTTAGTGACTACCATAGGATCAACCATTAGATCAACGGTTATAGAGATGTCACTTAATGTTTTAACTTAACCCTTCATCTTACGGAGACATCACGACAAAGCACTTTTTGTTACTGTTCTTTACCTTGGGTTGCATCTGGAGACTCAGCGACTGTGAAATCTCTATGTCGCTGGATGATTTCCTTAACTCATGTTTAATCTGGAGACAACGGGACTAAATATAGTTAATCTCTTAATCACGTGATTATTTCATCTTCATTAATCTGCATCTGGAGACAATGCGACCACCATTGATCTTATTTTCCTTTGCATCTGACGGTTGTCGCTAAGTCTCGTAATCTTCATTACAAACCCTAATCTTTCATGAGACTTAGTGACAAACGAACACGTGTCTCATATTTTCCTCTTGTCTCTTAATCGCTTAATACCTTTTGAATTTTCAACATTATCAAGTGACCACACGACTACCATCAGATCATATCCCCATCTAATGGTTGTCACTGAATCTCTTGATCATTAAATTAACCCATATTTCATCTAGAGACCTGACGACAACACCTTTATTTAATCTGACATCTGACCCCTCATTTATTCAGAGACTTAGCGACCATTGAATCTCCTTGTCACATGATAATTTATGAACCATAGTTATAATCAGGAGACTTCTCAACTGCTATTGGATTGAATCTCTGATCGACGGTGGTCATCAAACCTTCAGTTCTTTTACTTAACTCACCTTTAATCACGAGACTTGGCGACAATACTGAAATTTAAACTTGTGATCTTAACCCATGACCGTAGGTTTTATTAGGAGATAACGCGACTGAGTAGTCTCAAAGTTGCTTTATGAAATTTCTAACTCTGATCACATCAAGAGACACCGCAACTACCATTAGATCCTAACTTGAAATCGATGGTCTGCATCAAGTCTCGAAACCATTTGGCATATTCCATTTTATTAGGAGACTACGCGACCAAGGTTTTTCGCCAAGTCTCCAGATCATAAAGAATATTCATTTTTTCTTATGAGACTTGGTGACTTAAGAAAAAGGCACATGCATATAAACTCAACTTAAGTCATGAAAAAAGTAACGTAGAAATAGAACCAGCTTGGGAAATTTAGGGCTTTTTCACATTTCAAATGAAAATGACCTAAGGGCTTAGGGTTTTTTGGCCTTTTCAAAAAGATTTAGGGATAAAGCATCATTTGCAGAGATATGTAGATAATTTCAGATATAATTTCAAGCCTCTGAGCAAAGGAATGATAGACACTTCAAAAATTTTCAGAGCAAACTCGAAAATAGGAAGTACAACCAACACATTCCAAACTTTTTCAACATTTCCTTAAGATACTTGGTTTGAGAAATAAAAATACCATTCTTGTTCTGATTAATTTGCAACCCAAGAAAAAATTTCATTTCACCAATCATCGACATCTAAAATTCATTTTCCATTTCCTTATAAAATTTATTACTCATTTCATCATTACCTCCAAAAATGATATCATCTACAAAAAACTTCAACTATTAAGATTCCATCTTCACTAGTTCTTAAGTACAAATTACTGTCTGCATTACCTTTTTTGAAACCAAGATGAAGTATAGCTATCCAATCTAGCATACCATGCTCTAGGTTCTTGGTTCAGTCCATACAAAGCCTTGTTAAATTTGAAAACCATGTCCTCATCATCTATTAAGAGGAAATCCATCAAGATGCTCAATATACACTTCCTCCTCTAGATCTCCATTCAGAAATAGAGATTTCACATCCATCTGATATACTTTAACATCTTTGTGTGCAACATAAGAAAGAAATAATCTCACTACCTTAGGCCTAACAACAAGAGAAAATATTTCTTCAAAGTCTATGCCTTCTTTTGGTGAGTATCCTTTACAAACCAGTCTTTCCTTATTCCTTACAACCATTTCTTCTTCATTCATTTTATTTCTAAGAACCCATTTAGTCCCTATAACATTCTTATCCTTAGATCTAGGAACCAATTCCCAAGTGTTATTATTCTTTATTTGTTCTATTCTTCTTGGATTTCTTTAGTCCAAGATTCATCTATACATGCCTCGTCAATAGTTTTTGGTTCTACTTGAGAAATCAAAAAAATCTCTTTTCTTAATCTAGATCTTGTCATCACGTCTTTTCTTGCATTGCCAGTAATTTTATTTTAAGGATGGTTATTCTTAACATATATTGGTGTCTTTGGAATTTTAGTAGAATCATTTGAATCATTCAGACCTTGATTTCATGATCAACCTCAAAAGGTTCTTCTTGATTTGTTGCAACCTCCCTATTATCTGAATTTTTTCTATAGTGACGCAGTGCGAGACAAAGAGAATCCCCAAATGAGATGTCCAAGCCCCCAGCTAAACAACCACACAATGGAATCACAACAAGAAACCACGATATGATAGGAATTTAAAATATTATTCATAAACAACTAATTACATGCAATGTGTTGGGCTCTAAGGATTTCTTGGTTACGGCCAATTACAAATAAAATAATAGTTCTGCAAGAACCCTCAACATCCAACTCAAACCCTAACCTTAGCTAGCTCTATCTGTAACAAAAGGCAATAACAATCTGGTAGAAACATCCAACAAGATCTAAACTTGTGCACACATGACCCCAAGAAATCTCCTTGTTCCTAAGCCCTAGCCATTAGCTCTTCCCATCAATTCGCAACTTAAGGATGCTCCTCTCTTCATCTACTCATCTTTTTTACTTTTTTTGTTCCCCTAAAACTCTACCCCAGACCTCCTTATATATTATCATGGACACAAGTCAGCATGTTGCAAATAGAAACATCTAGAAGAAAACTAAATACAAAATGCCTTAAGACAGCTTACTACACTTATTAAATGCACATAGGATAAAGATCCAAGACCCAAATAGGTCCACAAACATCCCCACAATCGATCCATACCATGATCACATACTACACATATTAAATGCATCAAGTCGGCCTCCCAAATCCATAAGAACACCAGTCAGCAAGGCAAACTACCAAGTTCCAGCAACCACCAGCCAAGCATTGCCAAGCAAGTGTGATGACCAAGCTCTCTCAAGCATTACTGAGCCACAATAAATGCTAAGAAATACTGTATAATATAGGCAAGAGTATGTGCTGATCCCTTCAATGATCGAGCTCCTCGGCCAACACTACACCTAATAATGACTGAGCATCCACCCTTCTTCGACCAAGTACTCTCCAAAGAAACTAATGAGCACCCCTCCAAGAAATTCAAAGTAGTCACCGAGAAAACCCACAATGCTCCTGCATCAGACTCCCTAGGTAAATAAAAAAGTGTGTCCCAAACTTTGGTGTCAAAAGAAAGCTCTCCAACTAGCTTCATCTTCACCAAAGGCTTCCACACCATCAAGCATAAGAGAACCAGTCTACAAATAATCCACATCTGCTTCAAGAATCCAAACACCAGAAGCGTGTTTATCACCACTAACCAATTAGCATGTAACTTATCAACACAACCCATCTCAACAATAAGAGTATCCAACTCTACATTTGCAGTAACAACATGTAGATCCAAACCCAAATCCACATCAATAATAACATAAAATACCTCATCAAAACAAGACAAACTCACAACACCAGTGATCTCATTTCTCAAAACAAGATGCTCTGCAACATGCAAATCATCACCCACAACATCCTGATTATCCATGAATAGGTGCTCTGCAATTTCCATGTCAGAAACAACCAACTAGTGATAAAAACAATTCTCCATCCTAGCATAAACAAGGTTAGGAATCTCCTTAGCAATGACCACAAACTCCACAAAATGATCAACAAAACTCACCTCCAATTTGACTTTGTCATACCCCTGTCTCTCTCAAACAAGTCTTCTAACTGGCCACACAACTCGCTTCTAGATCGGTATACTCCAGCTCTAGAAAGCTATACAAAACTCAACTATTCCTTCCTTAACTCGATCAGACAAACTAGCTTTCAACTTAGAAAATGTCTCAAAACTTTTCTGCCCAACTACATCACGGAGATCTTCAATCACCCTCGGGTCCAATATTCGTAGAGGAATCCTTCAAGATCTTCACAAACCCTTTGCAAAAAAACTCCAACCAAATCCAACCTTCACTTAACAAGATCAACCTTCCATCTTTGCAACCATCGATCCATATCAAGGTCCATTTGCAAGTCCTTTGCAATTGTAAGATAGAGCCATGATCTTATACCTCACAACAAAGACATATAGTACTCCAGAAGGAAAGATCTACCACAAGATCAAACTTTTCTCTGATGGACTTCACCCAACCTAAGGTCCTGGTGCAAACTTCCTCATCCTCGATGATATGTCCACACATTCAGGATCTTCAAGATCTGATACCACCTGATGCAGTGAAAGATAGGAAGAACCCCCAAAGGAGGTTTCCAAGCCCCCAGCTAAAAACTAGTACAATGGAATCACGACATGAAACCAAGACCTGATAGCAATCTGCAATCTTATTCATAAATAATTGATTACATGCAATGTGTCAGGCTGTAAGGCCTTCCTAGTTACGACCAATTACAAAGAAAATAACAATTATGAAATATCCCTCAAGATCCAAATCAAAGCCTAACCCTAGCTAGCCAGATCTGCAACAACAAGACACAACAATATGGTAGAAACATCCAACATGATCTAAACTTGTGCACACAGGCCCCCAAACAATCTCCTTGTTCCTAAGCCTCAACCACTAGGTCTGCTCACAAATTTGCAACTTCAGTCTTCTCCTCTATTCATCTATTCATATTTTCTAATTTTTTTGTTCCCTTATAACTCTAACCCGGACCTCCTTATATACTAGCATGACCACAAGTCGACTTGGTGCAAATAGAAACATCTAGAAGCAAACTAAAGAGAAAATACCTTAAGTCAGATTACAACACTTATTAAATGCATATAGGATAAAGATCCAAGACCCAAATAGGTCCACACACATCCCCATGATCGCTCCACATCATGATCACACACTACACATATTCAATGCATCAAGTCAGCCTCCCAAATTTGCAAGAACACCAGTTAGCAAGCCAAACTACTGAGTGACAGGAACCATCAGACAAGCATTACTGAGAAAGTGTGACGACCAATCTCCCTCAAGAATTATTGAGGCACAATAAATACCAAGAAATACCATATTTTTGGATGATATTATCATGCTATTGATACTCATAAATATGTTTCTATGGAAGATGACACACTGGTTACTTGACTGGAAAAACTGTACGGACACCGTACAAATGTTTCAGAATGATTGAAGTTGGTTATATGAAGAAGGATGTGTGTTGAACTTATCTCTAAGATTGCTTGGCTTTATGTTACATACTGTGGATTGTTACAATTGATTTAGTAAAGATTGGTTTCTGGACTGTAACTATGATGCTTTATAGAGCATGTCTCTATGTTTCGGGTATATCTTGCTCACGAAGATATTTCAAATGAAGAAAACTTACTGGAGGACTACAGACATGTCAAATATTGGGCTATGTTTTATTAGCATGAGAATTCTGGCAACGTTAGATATGGCGTGTATTTTGGAGGAGACCTATTTGGTGGCTGACTTTAGACATGTAGTGTGTAATATGAATTGTGAGCGTGGATTGTGGATATGGAAGCATAAATGATGGATCATAAATAATTTTTACTTTTTATAGGTACCGTGTGTATCTTATCAAGGTGTTATATAATTATTTGTATATTGGGAAAGCCTATTGGCCGACCTAATTAATTATTTGTGTATTAGGAAAGCATAATTGGCCAACCTAATGAATTATTGTAAAAGGGTATATATGGGTGATCTTTTATTTTGGAAAGATGTGGTAGAGGAAGAGATTGAAAAGAAAAATAAGTGAAAGCTGTGAGGCTTGTTTGGCTGCTAGATGTAGAGAAGAGTTTGTGATAAGAATGCTTCATTGGAATTGACCAAGCAAAAATAGTTGCTATCAGATAGTTCACTGGATGGTATATTTTCTATAGACACTTGTTCAGATTTTGAATCCTTGAGGGTGTCTTTAACCTTATTTGGGTAGTGTATGTGGGTAGTGAGCCTACTACCTTTCTTGAATCCTAATAGGGTCTGTCTCCTAACAGGGACTGTGTACTGTAATGTTGTAATAAGCTCCTAACAAGGCTAAATATTTTAATAGGGATAGTATACACTCAGTACATTATTTGTGGGTTCTAATTCCCATCGGGTTTTTGCCTTTAACAAGGTTTCCTTGACAAGTATTATATTATTGTGTTGGCATTTACTATGTTATCATTTGTGTTGTGGTTTTGGTTTATAAATTTTAAATTTTAATAATCTATATCACAACTAATTCACCCCCCTCTCAGTTGTCTTGTGGTCTGTTATTCCTAACAATTAGTATCACAGCTATTGGTCCTTAGAGAGAAATCTTAATAGCTTAAGGTGATCTTGAAGATGTCTTACTACAGGAAGGATAGTCCAAAATTTGATCTTGAAAACTTTGATAGTTGGAAGAACAAAGATGAGAACACATTTGCAATGTTTGGGACTTGACTACTGGATGATCACAAAGAAGGATGAGAAGATAGCGAATGAGGACAAACTGGAGAAGGCTAATGAAGATGAAAAGAAACTATTTTCATGTAATATGGTTGCAAGGGAATCATTGATCAACACACTTTCTGAAGGTGAATTCACTGAAGTAAAAGAATTGGATTCTACACATGAGATCTGGACAAGATTGGAGGGACTGTATGAAGGAGATAAGTTTACAAAATAGGAAAATCTACAGAGCTGGAAGAAAAATATGGAATCACTGAAGATGAGAGAAGATGAGAACATTAGCGCATATGGACAGAGAATTACTAAAGTGGTTACTAGCAATAGAAACTCTGGAGGTACTTACAGTGAGGAAGAAGTGATTACAAAGATACTCAGATCTTTGACACCTGCATATAGAACCAAAGTACAAGCTATAGAGGAGATTATGCATTTTACACCGAAATTCACTAGAGAGATGTTGATTGGAAAGTGAACTAATTTTGAGGCCGCAGAATTGGGATATACTTTACCTAAATTTGAGTCAGCATTCAAGGCAACCATGCATAAGAACAAAAAGACCTTATCTGGAATTGTGAGAACCAACAATTGTGAGCACCAAAAATTGTGACCTAAGAGAAGAGCTTGGAGAATATGCTGAGGAATGGGAACAGATACATGAGGAAGAAAGAAAGATAGATGAAGTGGTAGCATTTATCACTAGAAGAGAGAAGAGAGGTAAGGGTAAATTTGAAGGCAAATTACATTTGAAATGTTTTTCATGTAACAAGATTGGTCATTTTGCATCTAGATGTCCTACAAGGGTTCCTAAGCACAAACCTAAGTTTTACAAATCAAAGTATGCTAAAGCCAAGGAATGTTATTATGCTAGTGAGGTTATTTCTGATGATGATGGTGACTGATGAAATTGGATTTATTTCTATAAAGGAGGATGAAACTATACATGCGGAAAAAGCCTTAGTATCTCGTGTTGAAAATAAATCTAAATGGGTTATAGATAGTGGTTGTTCACATCATATGACTGGAGATAAAAATAAATTTGAGTTTGAAAAGATATGATGGTTGTGTTGTTAGATTTGGTGACAATACTCCTAAACTTATCATTGGAGTAGGATCTATTTCTCTAGATGGAACGACAAATGCTGACAATGTATTACTTGTTGATGGACTTAAGCATAATCTGTTGAGTGTTGGATAGTTAGTGGACAAAGGTTATTAGTTAAAATTCATTAATGAGATATGCTATATCAGAAGTAAATCAAGAGATTTGATCGCATTTGATACTAAATCTAGAGGTAATGTATTTGAATTGAATACATCTGAAGATACTTGTTTTATTGCAAAGGTTGATGATAGTTGACTATGACATAGAAGATTTTGTCATGTTAACTTTGATAACATTGTGAAGACAAGTATGAATAATGCTGTAAGAGATCTACCTAAGATTGTAAAACCATCTAACACTATGTGCAGAGAGTGTGTTATGGGGAAGCATACTAGAAGCTGTTTTAAAAGAAAATCTTATTCAGCAAAAGGGAAGTTGGATCTGGTGCATATAGATTTGTGTGGTCCTACAAGAACACGATCATATAATGGTGAAACGTTCAGTGTAATTTCTATTATGATATGGATTGCATTATTTGTGCTTTTTGTTGTGATGAGGGTTGTATTTCTTAAAGAGAAGTTTGAAGAATTTAATAAATTGTTGGATGATATCATTTTTGTAGGAAATGATAAGATGAGTAAGAAGTTCTCTAAAGAAATGAAAAATAAATTTGAGATGTCAATGATTGGTGAAATGAAATTTTTTCTTGGTTTGCAAATTAATCAGAGTAAGAATGACATTTTTTATATCTCAGACCAAGTATCTTAAGGAAATGTTGAATAAATTTGGAATGGAAGATTGTAAACCTGTTGGAACACCTATGGTGACTGAACATAAACTGACTAGTAATGATGAGACTCAAAGTGTAGTTCAGACAAAGAATAGATCTATGATTGGTGGTATAAAATATCTAACTCACACTAGACTAGATATTACCAATGTAGTTGGTATTGTGGCAAGGTATCAAGAAGATCCCAAAGAGACACATCTTGTTGCTATGAAAACAATTTTCAGATATTTGAAAGGAACAACAGAACATGGAGTATGGTATGAAAAATCAGATGATTTTATTTTATAGGCTTATATTGATGCGGATTGGGTAGGAAAAGTGGATGACAGAAAAAGTACTAGTGGTGGTACATTTTTTCCTTGGGAAAAGGTTGGTTTCTTGGTTGAGCAAGAAGCATAATTGTTTTGCTCAATCCACTGCTGAATAAGAGTATGTTGTTGCTGCAATAAATTGCACACAAGTTGTTTGGATGAAAAAAATGTTGAAGGACATTGGAGTAATTTTTTAAGAACTAGTGGTTATCCATTGTGATAACACTAGCATAGTGAATATGTCAAAGAATCCTGTAATGCATTCAAAGACTAAACATATTTCTATTAAGTATCATTTATTGAGGGAGAAGGTAGTAGAGAAAGAAATAAAATTGGAATATATTAGCACAAAGGAATAGATAGCAGATATATTTAAAAAACCTTTGCCAAAAGATTCTTTTGAGTATCTCAGAAGCATGTTTGGGGTCAGAGCCCCTCCTTGTGATAACTAGTTGATGCAGATATGCATCAGTCTAGTGGCTTTGAGAGCTATATCATTTTCTGGACTTGATGTATGGATCTACTCCTCAGGGGGAGTGATCGAAGGAACACTAGAGCACACTTGGGTGATCTTGCACCTAGCTGTTGGACATGAATATTTTAAAAAGCTACAGATGAGTTATGGCACCCTTTGCCATTGCTTCCAAAGGGGGAAGGAATCTCTGTGAAAATCCCCACTGTTTGGGGAGATTTGTGTTGAGGATATTGAGAAGATTGTATTGAGAGGAGAAAGTATTTTTGAGTTGATTTTGGGTTGATGGATGTTACCATATGTTTCCATCAATGGAAAAGGGGGAGATTCTTGGATGATATCAGTTTTGGGTACTGATCATGCTGTTGATACTCATGTTTTGTCACAAATGTCAACATATGTTTCTGTGGAAGATGAAAAACTCATTACTTGATTCGCAGAAGTGTACGGACACTGTACAGATGTTTCAGAATGATTGAAGTTGGTTATATGAAGAAGGATGTGTTTTTACCTTATCCCTAAGGTCGCTTGGATTTATGTTACATATTGCAGATGTTATAGTGGATTCAGTAAAGACTGATTTCTAGTCTGTAACTGTGATGCTTGACAGAGCAGGTCTCTATGTTTCAGGTATATTTACTAGCAAAGATATTTTAGATGAAGCAAACTTAATGGAGGACTGTAGACATATTTTGGAATATTGGGTTGTTTTGAATTGGCTTGAGCATTCTGGTGACGTCAACTATGGTGTGTATTCTGGAGGAGACCTATTTGGTGGCCGACTTTAGACATGTAGCGTGTAATATGAATTGTGAGTGTGGATTGCGGATTTGGAAGCATATTTGATGGATTGTAAATTATTTTTACTTGTTTTATGTACCTTGTGTATCTTATCAAGGGGTTATATAATTATTTATATATTGGGAAAGCATAATTGGCCGACTTAATTAATTATTTGTGTATTAGGAAAGCTTAATTGGTCGACCTAATGAATTATTGTAAAAGTGTATATATGGGTGATCTTTTCTTTTGGAAATATGTGGTAGAGAAAGAGATTCAAAAGAAAGAGAAGTGAAACTTGTGAGGCTTGTTTGGCTTTTGGATGTAGAGTAGATTTTGTGATAAGAATACTTCATTGGAACTGACCAAGCAAAGACAGTTGCTATCAGATAGTTCACTGGATGGTATATTTTCTATATATACTTGTTTAGATTTTGAATCCTTGAGGGTGGCTTTAACCTTCTTTGGGAAGTGTTTCTGGGTAGTGAGCCTACTACTTTTCTTGACTCCTAACAGGGACTATGTACTGTAATGTTGTAATAAGCTCCTAACATGGCTAAATCTTTTAACATGGATACTATACTCTTAGTAAATTATTTGTGGGTGTTAATTCCTACCGGGGTTTTACCTTAAACATGGTTTCCTCGAGAACAAGTATTTTGTTCTTATGTTGGCATTTACTATGTTATCATTTACATTGCAGTTTTAGTTTATAAAGTTTAAATTTTAATAATCTATATCACAACTGATTCACCCTCCCTCTCAGTTGTCTTGTGGATTATTATTCCTACGATGTATAAGTTGAGAAACATTATGTGCCGAGCCCTTCAACGATTGAGCTCCTCGGCCAAAACTACACCCAATAATGACCGAGCATCCACCCTTATTCGAACGAGTAACACTCCGAATAATATCCAAAGCAACTACTGAGCACCCCTCCAAGAACTCCAAAGTAGTCACCGAGAAAACCCATGATGCTCCTGCATCAGATAGTCATATATTCTTTCATGAATCTGAAACTTCTCAATGATCCTTACAATAGAACTTTCAATTATCTTCCTCAATCTTAAGATTGAAACATTTATAAGCCTTGATCTTAGTGTAAATAACCAAAGAAGGTCCCTTCATCAATTGTAGCATCAAAATTTTCTATCTCATCATCTCTTTTCATATAGTATTTACTACCAAATATTCTAAAATATTTCCCAACAAGAGCATGATTAAACCATAGTTTATAAGCGTATGTGCAAGATCACGAGGGGCAAAACTATGCCCTTAAGTGGCAATGAAAAATCACAAAATCAGGGTTAGTAAATTTGACGTGAAAATTTGAACTAGCTATCAACCTAATATCAAAAAGTTGTAAGAATAAAATCTGTAGGAAATTGAATGCAGTTTCTAAACTACTAGGCCTTTTCTAAAAAAAAGTTAATATGATTGGTGAAAAGTATAGATTTCAATGCAACAGTACAAAAATTTTAGGAAAAAAATAAGAAGTAGGTGTATGTCTGACCACCTTAATCATAATCAAATGATAATATTTTTTTATAAGATTTTATATATAAGTAGTAGACTCATGCCCGGATGTGACGCATATTTTTGTGTAATTTTATTCCAAAAAAATAATTAATTATGAATTATCTGCTACAAAATTTTCAGAATAAAAAAACTCACGTGTCTGACCACCTTAACTCATTGAAACTTTACCAAATTCAAAAAAACAAAATTTTTCCTTATAGTAGGAGAAGCATAGAATGTGACGCATTTTTTGGATTTCAAAAATGTTATACCGTCTGAAAGTAATAGCCGTTTTTTAATTAGTATATAAATCAGCACTTTAGAGGTAACTCAATTGGAAAATAATTAATAATTAATTACCGAATTTAAAATTTGACAGCAATTATATCAATAGAAAGTTGATAATCTCCTTAAGATACCCTTTTTGTTTCATCAAATTTGGGTAAAAAAAAGTCGTCAGCTACATGGTCGAAGTTTGGAACTTGGAGAAATAGGTGAAAAACACGTTTTTGAGACATTTGAAGAGTTGACCAGGTAGGTATGGTGCACAAAGCAATACCGAGCCTAATCGAGTACCCAATATTTTTAGGTACCCAAAAATCCTGACAGAATTTTGAATTTTAAATTTTCCCTCCCCTTTCTCCCTCTTAATTTATTTTCAACCCCTTTCTCCCTCCCATTTCTCCATACTTCATATGATATATTATATATCAAAAATTATAT
>MU226949.1:2455469-2468242 GCA_018584345.1 Thuja plicata
AGGACCCCTTGGGACACACTTGAGTGTGTTAATGTGTCCCTGAGGGTCAAAGAGGGTCCTAAGGGGTCTTATTACACCTTATCACATGTTAGGACCCTTAAGAAGACTCCATGACCCCTTTCGATACATTGAAACACTCAATTGTGTCCCAAGGGGTCCTACGACCTCTTGGGACACACTTGAGTGGTCCAATGTCTTGAAAGGGGTCATGGGGACTTCCTAGGGGTCCTAACACATGATAAGGTGTACTAGGACCCTCTTTCACTCCCAGGGACACTTTGGAACACTCAAGTGTGTCCCAAGGGGTCCTACGACCTCTTGGGATACACTTGAATGTTCCAATCTTTCAAAAGGGGTCATGGGGTCTTCGTAGGGGTCCTAACATATGAGAAGGTGTACTATGACCCTGGGGACACATTGGAACACTCAAGTGTGTCCCAAGGGGTCCTACGAAAGTTCATTTGAAAAAAAAAGAAAAAAAAATTATTATTAAAAAAATAAAAATCAGGTACCCAAAATTATCGGGTACCCGAAAAAATCAGGTACCCAAAAATATCAGGTACCTGATTAGGCTTGTTCTTTGGTGTCATGTTTTCCCAAGTGCACTGACACCCAGACCTACTAAAAAGTCAACAAACATTTTTATGCGCTTTTGGATGAGTGAAAGTGGATTTTTTCACATCGCCACTTTTTGGTCCCCCATGATCTTGCACATAACCATAAGGAGTCTTATTAGTATCTTCTCTGATATGAATTCTATTCAAAGTGTAAAATGTAGTACAAACAACTTCTCTCCAATGAACATGTGACACATTTCATTCAAACAACATAGTTCTGGCAACATCTAATATAGTTCTATTTATTCACTCTGCAATTCGATTCTGTTGTGGTGTCCTTGGAGTGAATGTTTGTCTATATATTCCATGCTCTTAGTAGTAGGTATTTAACATATATGAAGTAAACTCTCCACCTCTATTTGACCTTAAACATTTTATCTTCAAAAATGATTCATTCTCAACTTTTTCTTTAAAAATCTTGAATTTATCAAAAGCCTCATGTATTTCTCTCTAAGGTATGTAACCCACATCATCCTAGAAAAGTCATAAAAAAAAAGTATGAAATACCTTTCACCATAGTAAGATCTTGTTCTTGTATGACCACACAGATCTGTATGCACCAGGTCCAACTTCCCTTTCACTGAGTAAGATTTTATTTTAAAACTGCTTCTAGTTTGTTTCCCCATCACACATTCTCTACACATAGTGTTAGAAGGTTTCACAATCTTCAATAAATCTCTAACATAATTTGTCATACTTTCTTTCACAATGTTATCCAAACTTATGTGATAAAATCTTCTATACCATAACCAACTATCATCAACTTTTGTAACAAAACAAGAAACTTCTATAGTATTAAGGTAAAATACATTACCTCTTGACTTAGTACCAGACATGATCAAATCTCCTGTCTGACTTCTGATCATGAACATTTCCCATCATTGAAATTCAAATGATAAACTTGTCTACAAGTTGTCTAACACTCAATAAGTTATGCTTAAGTCCATCAACAAGAAATAAATCATCAATATTAGTTTTACCATCAAGAGAAATCGATCCCACTCCAATGATAAACTTAGGAGTATTGTCACTAGATCTGACTACAATACCATCATATTTAGTTATCTAAATAAAATTATTTCTATCATCAGTCATATGATGTGAACAACCACTGTCTATGATCCATTTAGATTTTGTTTCAACATGTGAAACTAGGGATTTATCTTCATGAATAGGTTCATCATCTTTAATAGAAATAAATCCATTTTCATCATAATCCACAACATCATGATCAAACACACCTTCACTAGCATAATAACATTCCTTATCCTTGGAGTAATTAGGTCTATGAAACTTAGATTTATGTTTAGGAACCCTTGTAGGAGACCTAGATGCAAAATGACCTATCTTATTGCATGAAAAACATTTCAGAGGTAACTCTCCTTCAAACTTACCCTTACCTCTCTTTTCTCTTCTTGCGATTAGGGCCACAATCTTATCTAACTTCCTCTCTTCTTCCTATATATTTTACCAATCATCAACATATTCACCAAGATCTTCTCACAAGTCACTTCTGCTGATGCTCGCAAGACCTGATAAAGTATTTTTGTTATTATACATAGTCGCCTTGAATGCTGATTCAACCTTAGGTAATGAATCTCCCTGTTTTGCGGCCTCAAAGGTAGTTAATTTCACAATCAACATCTCTTTGTTGAAGTTCACCGTCAAAGGTAGGATATCCTCTATAACTTGCACTTCAGTTTTGTAAACAAGTGTCAAAGATATAAGAATATTTGCGATCACTTATTATTCACTGTAGGTGCCTCCAAATTTTCTAATGCCTATTACAACCTCAGTAACCCTCTGTACATATTCTCTAACATTCTCATCATCTTTCATTTTCAGGATTTCCATCTTTGTCTTCCAGTTCTTTCACTTTGCCTTCTTAGTAAACTTATCTCCTTCATATAGTCCCTCTAATCTTGACCAAATTTGATGTGCAGAATCCAAATCTTTAACCTCTATGAATTCACCTTCAGAGAGCACACTAAACAGTGCTTTTCTTGCAACCATGTTACAAGAAAATAACTTCTTCTCATCATCAATAGCTGTATCTAATTCATCTTCAGTCTTGACCAAATCATCTTTCTTTGTAATCATCTAGTAGTTAATTCCCAAACATAGAAGATGAGTTCTCATCTTGTTCTTCCAACTATCCATTTTTCAGGATCAAACTTTAGACTTTATTTCCTATAGAACGACATCTTCATGATCACCTCAAGCTATTAAGCTTTCTCTCAAAGGATCAGAAGCTCTGATACCAATTGTTAGCAATAATAGTCCACCAATACAACTGAGGGGGGGGGGGGTGAATCAATTGTATGCCAAATACTCTAAACTTTAATCTTTAACAATCAAAAGATAAATGCAATTCTAAACACATTAAGAATAACCCATAACATAACCATTTGTTGTTGAGGAGACCTTGTTAAGGGAAAAACCCCGATGGGAATTAGCACCCATAAATAATGCACTGAAAGTATAGTATCCTTGTTAGGAGATTTAGCCTTGTTAGGAGCTGATTATTACATATAGTACAAAGTCCCTGTTAAAGGACAAACCCTGTTAGGAGAAAAGAGAAACAACAGACTCACTGCCTAAAGAAGGTTAAATCCACCTTTAGGACTCACTATCCGAGATACAGATATACAAAGATATTAAATCTAGTGAACTAACTGATAGAATTTTTTTTTCTTAAATAGTTCCAATGAAGTTCATTAATGATAATCTCTACTCTACATCTAGAAAACTTCTCAAATAAAAGATCACAACTTTCACAATTCATTGTCTACACTCCTAATCAAGAAAACAACTCTCCTTTATACAAGTTTACATTAATCAATTAGGTCAGCCAATCAAGACTTCCCCAATGCACAAATAATTACATAACCCCTTGCTAAGATACAAACGGTACCTTGAACAAGTAAGTTCATCAATAAAAATTCATCAAATATAATCCAAGAGACATAATCCATGCTCGCTATCCATAATACACGCTACATCTTTGAAGTCAACCCCAAATAGGTCTTCTCAAGAACACACGCTACACTGACATCACCAAGAGTCTTGTAACCCAAGAATCATAAAAAAAACTCCCCAACATGTCTCCTGACATTCCCCAAGCTCGCATAACATGAAACGTGCTTGCACCCAAGTTATCCACAAAACTCACAAACTAATACAGTCACAATTTTCTGTCATTGTTCTGCAAATAATCTTCACTCAAATCGCTGTAACTCAAAAAAATAGAAACATTAACTCAAGGAACCTTAGATATAAGATCAAGGCTCATCCCTGTACACATCCCCATCTTCACATACTTTGAAACATCCATACAGGGTCTGTACACTTTTGTCAGTCATCCATGCACCAGTGATAACCAGTCTGTCTTCATCTGAAAAATATGTTGACATCAATGACAAAACATGAATGTGAACAACTCCAAAAAAACCCAATTCCAATAGAATGGCGATTATTATCTGGTGGCTAGGAATTTTTTTTTTTTTTTCCCTCTGTTTTTACTCATAGTATTTTTTAGCATTTGCATATCCTCTATTACCTTCTCTATCAGGAATTTTTGCATTGAAGCTATGGGAAGAGACCTTATACACATGTAGCCTAAAAATTATGATGAATTTAAGCTAAAAAAGACCCTTTGGCCTATTCTACAAGATGCCAATATGGATAATTACATTCAAGACACATATGACGGGTTTTGATCATGAACTTTCTGAGAAGTTTGCTAAGTCCTAGGACCAAGGAAAGGTTAATATTGAGAGTGTTTCCTTTGTAGTTTTGGTGGAATCTATTGCAGATGCTACTGGGTTGATCGTGGAAGGTAACACCATTCCTAGAAATTCCAATTCCTATTTTAAATAAGATCGTAAGAATTTCCTCGGCCGGTGTGAGAAAATCCTCAATCTATAGAACAGTTTCAACCGACAAGAGTTCCTTGGTGAGTGGAAAGATGTGGCTCTTATTCTGATCAATTTTACCACTTTGGAAGGTAGGTTTAAATGCTTTCACTCTCATCTTTTTCCTATGCTTAATCACTTTTAACGAAATATCAATTTTAACTCTCCTTTTTTTATTTTATTTTATCTTCCCTGTCTCAGTTTGTGATGAAATCTAAAAATAATGGGGGTCCCCCTTTACATCAAGGTTTAATCCTCTACCTATATAACTTCCACTTGAATTTGACCCCTAAGGTAGGCCCTAATAATCTCCCTTTAATTTTTGAATTAAGTAACCAGGTGGATAATTCAAAGGCTTCCCCTTCTTTGACGGTCTCTCCTCCTCCTAGCTTGAATAGGGTTAAGCCCCTTAGGAAAGCCAAATTGAAAGCTTTAGGAAAGGACAAAGAGCTGGAGGAAATGACCATTGTCTCTAATGACTCCTCTTCCTCCTGGTCTACTGGGTTAGAGTGGACCTCAAAAAATACCACTGTTAAACAACACAACCAGACTCCTAATCCCCCTTCCCCTGTTTGCACTCCCCAGACCTATAAAGGTGATGCCGAGGTTTTGCATAATGTTTCCCCTCTCTATCCCCTTGACCTCACCTCTTTTGCAGATCTTCCAAAGTTTCTTCATTTTGTAGATAAAGTTGATAAGCTATGCATAATCTACAACCATTATAATGCCATTATCAAGTGGCTAATCGCTCATCTACACATGACCAAAAAGAAAATTAACTAGTTAGAAGCTATTACTGAGGCATAGGCCAAAGCGGGAGAGTGGTCCAATATTAGTGCGGATAACAGTGTGTGGGAGGTTGCTGATGAGTTGGTTCATAAGTTAGATAATTGGAAATCATTGAAGAATAGGTTCGTGAACTAAAGGCTCTGATTCCCTTAGAGGAAAAGAAACAAAAAATGCTTCGGGCTATTGCCAATGTTAAAGCCAACCAAAATTAGGTTAATAGTAAGTTGGCAGATGTGGTCAATTTGAAAAACAAGCAAATGATGGACAAAATGATTTCTTCCTTCACCACCCTCTAGGAGGAATTAGAATACAGGAAGGCTAAAAGAAGGAAGTGCAAGGAGATTATGCAGGTTGTTGTTCAGCCAGTGAAAGAGGTTCCTTCTACAAACTTTGTTTTGCGTCAGCCCAAAATATTTCTTTTATGGATACCCTCAAGGAGCTGAATTAGGATTGGAAGGAGATTAATCTCTCGTCTGTCTAGTCCTGTGTTTGTTTGTGACAATATCTAGTTATTATTGAAACTGGCCTATTTCCTATTTTGTTTTGTGATTTTGCTAGTTGAATTCACTTCTCGTAAATTCCTTTCAAATTGCTTAAGAAATTGATGTTAATTTTGGTTTGATGAATTGAGACCCTTTCCTGATTGAATTAATTAGAACAAACTTAGACTTATCAAAATCAATTTCTAATTTTATTTCTTGAATCCCATCTCTCTCTTAATAGAGGACATGGGCATAAAAAAAACACATATTATTGTAGATGAAACACACATCTCTCTCTTAATAGAGGACATGGGCATAAAAAAATACATATTATTGTGGATGAAACACATATCGAGGGGAGGATAAACCTGTACACAAACTCAAAAACAAATCTCCATCAATCACGAGCTCCAAAGAGAATATGGAGGAGAAGTTCATCTAAAGAGAATACAAGGAGAAGTTCGTCTAAAGAAAATAGTGAGAAGAAGTTCGCTCAAAGAGAATATTAGAAGAAGTTTGGCTAAAGAGAATATTGAAGAAAAGTTTGACCATAGAGAATATCAAGGAGAAGTTCGTGCTAAGAGAATATCGGGGAAAAATTAGTCCTCCTCATCGGCATTAGGTAGTGAAGTGGACAGAAATCCAACTATTAACCCTGACCTGCTTCATATTTAATGCCCACCTAATTTCATGACACTAAAATTCAGCGTGTCAAAGTCTTGGAAGACTGAGATTTGAGATTACTTCTCCTTTCTGCATCGTTGTTGAGTCGGTCTGTAAGGTTATGCTTTTTTTTTACAGAAGTGCATCCTATGCATATTTAAATATAGTAAGCAACCAATTTCAAACAAAAACTTGCATTTCTAAGAAGTATATGAAATGATTTATTATCATTGAAGAGATTGTAATTATGCAGATTCATATTTTCTGCATCCCATGCTATTGATTTAAATTAAAATAATGCTACTATATTTATAATAGTTTACAGCTAAATAATTTTTTTTAATGGCTTAAGTTTTTGAGGCCTTTACTATTAATGGCTTAAGTTTAGATTTCCATTTATAAGCTATATCTTAAAGTCTGAATAAAATACATATTTGGATTTACCTTGCAGATTTCCAGCCAACATTATCGGAGTGCATATGACTACTATTTTGATTTTGTATTTTTAAGGTGTAATATAATGAACAGAAATGATCAATCAAGCAAAAATATTTTTTTTTATAAAGAAATGTAAGTTGTGAAACTGTTGTTAACAATTTTTCAATTATATAAGAATACATTAATACATATCAGTTATGCTGGCAACAGTTACACATCTACCAACTACTGCACAAAATAGAAATAAATTAGTAATTTATCAATTGCATGTCAATTTTGCTGCCAATAATGACTCAGTTGCAATTGGTTGTGATGTCAATGACAATAGAACCGACCCTACATGGAGAAAAATGAATATAAAGAAACATTGAGATGGTTCAATTCCATTGACCTCAAAAATATGATATAAAATTAGAAAAGGACAAAGTAACATTAGGTGAGACAAGTGGTGAGATTAAATTTTGTCGCATGTCTTAAATAATAGTAAATATTAATTGTATAGATTGCTTATAGATCGTACCCTGATCAATTACAATATATAAATACTTTTGAATCTACAAGATCAAACAGATATGAAAGACTTGTACCTAGAAGCACAAGAGAGTGGGAAAATTGGTTTGATAAAAGGGAGACATCTGATCTCAAGCAAATAAGAGTTACTTTGGTAATGCAGATGTACAGTGGAGCAGGTTTGAGGGATTGCAGTAAAGAGAAGGGCATCACTAATGTATTGAAAATAAATGCAAAAAGAATCTTTATAAATGTTTACATTTTAATTTAAAATATTGTGCTCCACGCATATCAGATTCCTAAAGAATTAGAATTCTGAATTTTTTATTTAAGATGAAGTGCACATATATTCATCCTCTGCCACAAAATTACAAAATAATTTATATCACATCATTAATATTACTACTTGCTTCCAAAAAGTACAATACTGTGTGAAAGGCAATTCCAAACTTGTCCACAAGAAATACATATATCCAGATATCCAGACTTTCTATGATTATTTGGTAAAGTTGTTTGCTACTACTCCCAACTAACTATTTAGAAATTTCTATGAATGATTGAAGGAAAGGTAATTTAATGACACGGTAACTGTTGAACCCTGCTTTGTAAAACAGGTCCTCAAATTCTTTCCATGTTCTTTCTTTTCCACCGGTAGAAGCAGCCATCATACACATATCAAACAGTAATCCTGCTTGCCTCTTCATCCCCTCTTCTTCATCAATAACTGCATCCACAATTAATACTTTCCCATCGTCTGGTATTGCTTCATAGCAATTTTTTAAGATTTTTAAACACTGTTCATCATCCCAGTCATGCAAAATCCACTGCAGAAAACCCAACAAAAGTATCTTGTAAAATAAGCACTTCAAAAGTTAAATTTGATTTGTATACAAAAGAATTAGAAAACATACCTTCATGAAAATTGCATTTGCTGAAGGAATTTGCTCAAACATATTACCGTCCACATGCTCTACTCCTGCATATTTGCATGAATTTACTCAAACTTATTGCTCTTCACATGCTCTTCTCCATAAAATTCAGAAAAAAAAATGGTTACCAATTATCTGACCATAGAGGAAATTGAAATTAATGCCACCCTCTAAATATCTAAATACTAATTTTCTATAAAGTTTAGAGATGGAGATAGTTGCCAACCATGTATAGGAGCAGCAGTGCTTATGACATGAGGAAGGTCGAAATTGATTCCATGAATGTGAGGATATTCTTCCACAATTACAGATATTGCAGACCCTACCCCTCCTGCAACATCCACAACACTCTTGAAGCTTCTAAACCCATCATAAATCTTCACCACATGAGCCATTAAAGGGCTAGTATTAGTAGCCATGCCCTCGTTGAAAATCCTGTTTGTTTCAGGATTGTTGCTCATGTATTCAAATATGCCCATACCATAGGCTTTGATGAATGCAGGGCAGCCTTCCATGACAGAGTCGTGAAGATGCTGATAACCATCGATTATACATTTTACATTAATAGCCAACACAGTGGGTGCACAGGAACGTTGGGCACCATTTTTCACCAGAAACTTAGAGAGGGTGGTGAGGGCATATTTGAATTCGGGAGTGCCACCATAATCTACTGTGCTCTCCTCTGTGAAGACACCAATGGAAGCCAGAAGCCTCATGATCCTAAACAGGTACTCAGTATGGGCAGGTTTGTTGGTGGCAATTGAAATATGTGAAGCAATTTGCTCCACAGTTAGGGGATTATCACCACCATGGATGGCAATAATGTCAGGAATATTAAGCAAAACAGCAGCTCGAAGGGCCATGGGCTTAGCTGCTGAAAGAATTATTTCATAGAGCTGGAGATGTGCTTCCATGGAAGACATTGAGGAAGCCATAGTTTGCCTCACTTAGTACAAACTTGGTCAATTTATAGAAAACTCATGAATAGAGAAACGTGGAACAGCAATAAAACGTTGCCCATTATCAAATATCAAACTATTTATAACAGTTATCAGCATACTGTTTATCAGTTCTAAAACGTGAATTAAACCCTTCTAAAATTTAATGTTTGAATTGAGTGTAAAATATTTTTGTAAACTTAAAATATTTTTGTTAACAGTTTTCTATTTTTTTAATATATTGTAAAGTGACTGCAGTGTCTAGAAAAATGGAAAAAAGCAGGAAAACGTGGTTGAACACATTACAGTGGCTGTGAAGAAGCCGTAGCTGTCTAATCAATTACAGACTCTCAATTTGAGACGCATTGCCAACTTGTGCTGTGCGGGCCAGTACGTCATGATCACTAGGGACCCAATTTTCAAACCCTAGTGCCTTGATATGGCTTGGTATTGATAAGCAATTCGAGACATTCTCTTTTCAATAGATCTCCATTTGTACTTTTTCCGTTTTTTCTTATCCATGCTTATACTATTTTTTCCTGTCTCCGATTTCTTATGATATATTGCTTTAGGCTTTAGTATAATATATGCTTATACTATTTTTCCATGTCTCCGATTTCTTATGATATATTGCTTTAGTATAATATTTATGATTTAAAATCACAGTTTCCCCAATTATCCTCCTAACGATTGCTTTGCCTATTTCAGCATGTGCGTATCAGTAGGCTTGGACTATTTTGACTAAATTACTAAAAGTGGCCCAAATTTTCTGTCATTTATATAACTTTAAAATACTCACAGAAGTAAAATGTGTTTGTCACCATTTTTTCTTGTAAAATTTTGTAATTAGTTTTATTGAAGTCTATATTTTTTTATTTTGCGGTTTTCATATATTTGTCAATCATTCTTATAATTATGGAGGTGATAGTATAATGTTCATGTATTTTATTTTTAGATTTTTTTAGGCTTATAGAGGTAGGATTATGTATCACTGTTGGTCATTTGGTCTCTTTTCTTGTTTTCTCTTTTTCTTTCTTCTTTCCTTTCTTATAGAATTTTCTTGATTTCTGGCTTTGGCCTACCAACCAAACTTCTTCTAAATTAGAGTTGTCCTTACCACGACTCTAGTGAGCTAACTACTCTCATTCTTCTTTCTTCTCATTTTCTTATCCCTCCACTCTATTATGAGCTCACTACTCTTGTTCTTCTTTCTTCTCATTTTCTTATCCCTCCACTCTATTATTCAGACATATTTTCCTTTCTATTTCATTTTTGAAGATCCTTCTTTTTTTGTTTTATTCATTCAAACTATAAAAAATATTAAAATAATTAATGATTAATATTTTTTATAGAATTAAAAAGAATTCTCAAAAAAATATGTCACATATGCTCAAGTGTCCCAAATCCTTACAAAATGACATGTCACGTCTACTAATGTGTCCTTTACTTATTTCATGTTTGTTTACGAGGCTTCGACACAGAAGAGATGAATAGATTAGATTTATTTTGTGCTCTAGTTGTGAATTTTCATAAATAAATGTCAAAGAAAAATGTATAAACAGAAAAGATTTATGTACCAGAATTAACAAAGTAGTGATTGAATTAAACAACAATGTAGCCAGAAAAAAGATAACCAAAGATCATACCTTCACGAGCTGGGATGACAGGATGCCTAAGGCTTTCAAGGGTCTTCAAATAGCAAGGTTGATGCAGCAACACTAAAGAAAAAAATAGTGAAAGCAAGGGAGAATATCAAGTGGACTCCGTTTGAAAAAGAATGAGTCCAAGTCAACTTCGATGGGGCTTCCAAGGACATACATAGCCCCGTCGAATTGAATGTATAGCCCGAAATTGCGATGAGCACATATTAGCAAGGAAATAAGAATTCAAAGATGAAACAATGAACAATGATACTGAATTCAGGGCTACACTTGCTGGATTACAATTGGGCTTTAGCATCAATGCCAAGAAAATATATTTGGAAGGAGATTCTTTAAATGTAATCAAGCAAAATAACACCCCAAGTTGGAAACTGGGCACAATGGCTGAGACCAATACGAAAGATAATATCAAAATTGGAAGACTTTAAAATTTAACACATACAAAGAAGGTAATGGAGTTGCAGATAAATTGGTAAAAATGGTGGAAAAAAGTAGATGGTACGACACCAAGAAGATGAACAAATTGAGGAAGGATGGGTAGTATGATGACGATCACATAAATCACCTACACAACATGAAGAGAAAATAAATCACATCGTATCTTCACACATAAATAAAATCTACTATAATGAAGATGGTACCAGAAAATAAGGTACAAACAAAGGGATGAATGAGTATGGCATCATTCGATGACACGTCAAATGAGATGTGATTTCCAATGAGGTGATCGTCGTTATTAAAAATATTGGAGTGTACACCGCAACAATCAATTAAGCAACTACATATCTTGCCATAAATAGTCAAGTGTGAAAATTGATAAGACTAGCAATCGTACCTTAGTGTGCAATGGTAATGCCTTTTTTGTTTGTTTTATGAGTTTTATTATATTCTTTTATTGTCATTAATGGATAATTGCATTTTTAATCAGTAAATACAATATAACTTATTTTGAAGCAGTACAATATATTAGAGTTTTTTTTTTAATGTTTATTTCATATTAAATATTTCCATATCTCTCTATCAATCTATCTCACCATCTATATCTCTTTCTATCTCTTTCTCTCTATTTATCCCTCTCTATGTTCCCCTCTGTATCTTTGTAAATCTCCTTATATCTTTACCTCTCAATATATCTCTATCATATATCTATTTTACTCCCATTCCTCTCTACATCTCTCCCTCTATTTTGTTATCTCTTTATCTCTCTCTATCGCTATATATCTCCCTCTCTCTACCTTTAAATATCTACAGCTCCATATTTCTATACCTTTAAATATCTACAGCTCCATATTTCTTCCTTCATCTCTCCCTCTATTTTTTTAATCTCTTTATTGCTCTCTATCCCTATATATCTCCCTCTCTCTACCTCTCTCTATACATCACTTTCTATCTTTATGTTTATCGTTATATCTCTCTACATCTGTCATTCTCACTTCTTTATATATTTTGATCTTTCATAGCCCCCCCTCTCTCTCTACCCTTCTCCCTCTATTTATCTCTGTCCATCTCTATCCCATTTTGTCTCCTCTATCTTTCCCTTTCTATCTCCCTTTCTCTCTATCTTTATCTCTCTCTCTCTCTCTCTCTACCTATATCTCTCTCTATTTCTCTCCCTACCTCCCTCTATCATCCTCTCTCCCACTCTATTTCTAGAAATTCCTCACTTCCTTTATCTTTCCATCTCTCTCCCTCAACCTCTTTCTCTGATACACACACACACACATGTGTATATATACATACACATATATATGTATGTATGTATATATATATGTGTGTGTGTGTATATATATATTTGTATATATATATATATATATATATATATATATATATAT
>MU226949.1:2468971-2515699 GCA_018584345.1 Thuja plicata
ATCTCTCCCTCTTTCATTCTTTCTTTATGTCTCCTCTCTATATATTTATCTGTACATCTCTATCTACCCCTTTCTCCTCTCTTTATCTATCCATTTTCTTCTCTACATATCTGTCTCCTGCATCTCTGTCTCCATCTCCATCTTTGTCTTCCTCTCTATTGCTATCCACTTAACTCTTTCTCTCACACTCTTTCTGACTCTATATCTACCTCTATCTATTCCTATACCTATATCTACATATCTCCTTCTCTCCATATTTCAAGTTTTCTTTCTTTTCAATATACACCTATTAATATTCCTCAACATAAATACATCTCTACACTCATTCTCCAAACATAAAAGGAAAATACAAAAGCAACTATGGGGGAGATGTGGAGAGCTCACTGGAGGATTCTAGTATTAATGAGAAGATGACTTCCTCTTACTTTCTTGATTCTGTGCAACCATGTTTCTTTCACTTCTAAGCATTTGTATTTCTTTTCTACACAGCTTTTGGTCTTTAACAATTACTTCATTCATTCCCCTACCCGCGCTGGCACTCTATCCTATCCTCTCATCCAACACAACTTCTTATTGTCTTTCCCATTCTCCAGATTAGAAAATTGAATGATTTTATCTTGTGTGAGAAGCTCATTTCATTTAAATGACTTGGGATGAGACCTTTCGAGTTAGGACAAAGCTGGAAATCATGAATACTTTTGAATAGCTCCTGGGTTGCCTACGATATAATCATGATATGATATAAATATAATCCTGATATAATATTTTGTAGTATAATAATTTATACTATACAAAATATAATAATTCTATATTTTATATTATATCAAATTTATACACAATAATTCTATCATGTCCTTTCATCCTACACAACTTCTTATTGTCTTTCCCAATCTCCAGATTAGAAAATGGAATGATTTTATCTTGTGCGAGCAGCTCATTCCCTTTAAATGACTTGGGATGAGACCTTTTGAGTGAGGAAAAAGTTGGAAAATCATGAATACTTTTGAATACCTCCTACGTTGCCTATGATATAAATATAATCATGATATAATATTTTGCAGTATAATAATTTATAGTATACAAAATATTATAATTCTATAATTAATATTATGTCAAATATTATACACAATAATTATTATTATTATATTATATTAAAGTGAATTTGTACTATCTATAATTTTTTTATAATTTTAATTAATATATATGAAATAAATTTTTTTTTTTAAAACAAAAGTGGGCTATCCACTATATATATTTATTTGTATAAACTGATTCAAGGACTCATCCGGGAAAGAATCAGTAAAGAAAACCTGAAATCCTAGTCCATTACATATGGAAATAGAGAATATAAAATTCTATTGGAAACCTATCCGATTATAAAGTAAACATGAGCAAACCACTCGTATACATTGAAAATCATTAATCCCAAGGCTATCAGAGTATTTCATGAAGTCTGCACAAAAAGCTTCTAGAAGACTCCATTAGCCAGCTAGCAATGGATTTGAATGAATTTAATCAAAAGATAAACCGAAAAATTGAGCCCACCATCTTTATTTTCATTCCACCATGGCCTCTGTATCGGATTGCAGGCTAACTGTATATCCACAGACAAGATGGCAAGCATTTCCCCAACATAAATATTATTAATAAGATCATAATTAACTATTTTTTGTTTAAATTATATTCTAAGTATTAATTAATTATTTAAAATTTATATAGATGAATTTAAAATAATATCATAATTTAATATAATAGAATAAATTAATAGTATGTATTATATAATATTGAAAAAAAAATTAAAAAAATAAAAATAAAAATAAAACATAAATATTTTAAACAGTACAAAGCATCATGTTTATATGTGAACATATAAAACAGTTGTACACATTCATTTTGCAAGATACTTGTGGTCAACCGATGGTGGAGTTAAAAAGAAACTGCAAGATCGATAGTAAAAAAATAGGTGACAACATATATCAACGGCAATGAAAAGAAGCAAAAAAATAACCGACGATGATGAAAAGAGGGGAAAAAATAACAAACGGACGAGATTATTTTAATCGTCGTCCACTCCTTTTCATCATTTTTGAACTGTCGATTTTGAAAAAATAGGTCATTTCTTTCAAATAAGGCTATGTGAGAGGAATTAAAGGAAGACGTCCACGCCAACTTCTTCAGAAAGGATGGAGGGCTAACAATGCCCCAATGGTAATCATTGGCTTCTCCACAACTTGCAACTGTTGATCACATAAAACAGGTCAGGGCATTCTAGAATTGAAACACCTACGACATAACAAGGATTTTGAAGTATGAAGACAGGTGGATGAAGGATACATAAACCCAAAATTTGATAAAATATGAGCCATTGCATTTGGAAAATTAAGAGAAATAATTAGCTGATAAAAGGATGGTCTTGTCTCTACTAGTTATGATCTGACATACGTATTTTACATTATTATTCCTAAGTTATCTCAGTTGGGCATGATCTCTAATTTTAGTACCTATATTTATTTATTCCAAAGGGACTTGCACGAGGGAAAGGTAAAAATTTTGGACATCCAAAACATTATTTATATCATCCCTTAGATGTCACACATGCATGCTAGGAAGGACATTACCTTCCCAATATGGGATATAATGACCTTTATTACTGATGTGTTTTGGTGTACTTGCTATTATAATTGGATTTTAATTCAACATATTGGCAGTTTGGGGTATCTTAAAACACTTTCCTCCACTAAGAAGTTAGTTCCTTGCAATCCGTGGTATTACAACGAAGTTCGCCAGTTTTTAAACATGGGGGGCCCTTAAAGATACTCAGATCCGGTTAGTTGTGAAGCTTTGAAAAAGAATGTGGAATTTTGGAACGTGTTTGTTGTTGCTGCTTTGCACCATTTTGCTATACCATGAGGGGATATAATGATAACCTCACTTCCAAATTGACTACTTCTTGGTCTGGTGACAAGGTGAAGGTGGGGAGTCATAAAGTTTTTGGTCTCATCTCAAATGATAGCTGATGTGACTAGTCTTGAGAATTATGGAATAAGGGCGGCCCAGAAAAGTTTAGGAAACTATCAAAGCTTCATAAATAAGTTTCTTGAGAATGGAGAGTGGTTGAAAAGGTTTCAAAATGGGTATGTCAGGCTAGACCTAACCCCCTACTTATGCTTTGGTTAGTCTCCATATACTGTGGCACTTTACCTTGGAGGGTAGGTATATGGCAGTGGACGATTATCATTTTCCCTTGTTCAACCATGTTAGGCTTAGAGAAAAAAAATCAGTGTTCCTTTTTATTAATGTTTTCATCGACTCTACAACAAAGCGTTGAAAGAGGAAATTCTCACCCACTCCACCAAGAGTTGATAATGGTCCTCTATAGGTATTCCCTAGGTATGGACCCTCACAAAAACCCAATGACCCTAGAGCATCATACAAGATTTACTTCACCTATTTAGGAGGCTTGTGCCCATTCCCCTCCCCTATAAGCTCAAAATTTTCCCCTGAGAAGGATCACTTTGGCTAATTCACCTACTAATTCTCCTACTTCCTCTAAAAAGAAACAAGAGGCTGCCTCTACTCACTTAGACTAGGTTAATAAGACTTTAACTGTTACCCCTGAGAAAACGAAAACCCTTTCGGATCTTTCTATCCCTTCTAGGAAAAATAAAAACCATGCCCTCAACTAACAAAGTTGTTACCAGAACTATACTGGAGGATGTTGAGGATGAGAAAAAGAATAAGGCCAAGAGCCTTAAAGTTGAAGAGAAAGGCAGCAGGTCTGGCAGCAGAAGATCCGCGTGTTTGGATAAAACATTCGAAGATCGTCCTTCTAAAGGAAAAACATTGTTATGGAAGAAGAAGAGATTATTTCATCGTAGGAAAATTTTGAAGATGAAGAAGACATCAAGGATGATTTCTATGAGGGTGATGATTCTCAGGAGGAAGAGATTCTACCTCTGTTAAAATGACATTGAAACAAAAATGGGAGAAGAGGTTGAGATTTCTATAAAAGAGAATGATGTCATGGAGAATCCAACTATTCCTGAGGAAGAAACTATTAAAGATGACAATCGTATATACGATATGGTGGAAAGGATGGACCATTTGGAGTAGATGATCAATGAGAAAAGTATTTTCATTGACAATATTTTCACTTTCTTGATAAACATAACAACTGGTATCATCAACAAGGTCATCATGGGTATCTTCATAGGATAATAAAAGATTAAAAAACAAGTCAAGAAAATAGGCAGTGAGGTGGGATGGATAAAAGAAAACAAAAGAATAACCTAGATGTGTGGATGAGAGCGCTGCAGGAGATGAAAAGGGGATGGAGCCTCATTGAGGCTTTACATATTAAAAAATGAATTCTATATCTTTAGTTTTTTGCTCAGTGCTCGAAGTTGGAGCTTTTAAAACTGTTATTATAAACTTTATTATGGTGATTTGATTAGTTAAGTTGTTAAGTAGGATTAAAAATACTCTACTTATATGGACTGCCTTTGATGGTGATGGTTATAATTTTGGTTGTAATGGTTGGTAGTGGGTTTTGGATATTTTTTGGTTAGTGAGGGTAGCTATTTTGTTATTTTTTGGTTGATAGCAGTGTTGGGGTCCCTCACTACTCTTTTATTTTGATTCTATGATTTAAGTTGTTTCATCTTGTGTAAGGGATGAGGGCCTTCTTCTTGTTTATCTAATAAAAAATATTATCAATAAAACTTTTATTAATCTCGATTCAATTATTATTTTAAATTTTATGTGATTCAAATTTTTCAATCGAGTCACTAGAAAGTGATGTATATATTTTTGAATTTTGAAATGATGTAAACTAATTTAAAATATATTTTTTATAGTGTATTTTAAGATTTGTAATTTTTTGAGAAAATTAAAAATTGTTTGAATATAGTTTTCTATAAAATAAACACTAAAATTTAGTTGCTGCCATAATAATATATGAGATTTCATACCCTTTTTCATTACAAAATATTTTTAAATATTTTTATTAAGATAAGTAGAGGTTATTAAATGACATGTATAAAGAGCGATAGATCATAAAGGACAACATGACACCCTTGGTCTCCTTCCTTTGTTTCTTTTCCATTTCCTTTCATTTTCAGTCTGCTTTGCGTGTTTCAGCGGTTTCATTTTTTGTTTCTTTCTTAGCATGCTTGTCGTCGTTTTGCGTCTCTAGGTTGTTTCCTTTTTCTTGTTGTTTCTTGTTTGCTCTTGGTCATTTTTCATCCGTCTTGCCACTCCAAGGTCATGTCTTCTATTTTTCATAGCGCTATCTTTGAGTCTGGTGTGTCTTCTTCCCTTCGCATCCGTCCAGCTTGGAAGGAAAGGTGTCCAGCCTCCTGGCCTATAAATTCCTGTTATTATTGTCCGCTCCCTGCTGGGGTAGTCTGTAAATTGGTCTAGTTTTGGTCGGTTCATGTACACTTTTGTATATAGGCTGTAAATAGATTGTAGGTGCCCCATGCAGTAGAGTCGGTGGGGTGCACTCTGTGAAGTTTAGTCTGCGAGCATGTAAGTTAGAGTGTGCGAGCTCTGGCAGCGCGCTGTGATTTCTGCCTTGTGGTTTGAAGTTGTTGATCAACCGGGTGTTAGGGAAGTTGTTCCTAAAGGACCCATTTATCAGCCGGGTGTTAGGGAAGTTGTTCCTAAAGGACCCATTTATCATTTTTATTCTTTACGAGGTCTCATACCACGTCTTCCCAATAGCCACACTCGCCACCCTGGTTGGTGATGCCCTAGACGACGAGGAGTTAAGTGTGTCGATTGTAGAGGCCAGCTCGTCAGTAGGCCATTAAATTTTCTCTCTCCTCCATCCTTTCTGCCTTAATGGCCAACTTAGTTCCCACGAACAAACAATCAAAACCCATCCCAAATGGCATTCATGCCACTCGCGCCAGAACAGTTGTCTGACTTCATCATTGCTCAGCCGAGTGGGCGAGCGCATGTTAAAGTAGGGCAATTGAGCCACCTATCTTATTCCTTGCAGTCGCTGTCTTGCCGCATTAGTTTCAAGCGTGTTAATTAATATGGCCTTTCCCATCTTACGCAACCCACTTTTTGAGTTATCATTTTGGATCCGCGGTAAGCGTGAAGTGTTTTATATGTTAAAATTACATAGAATTTCAAACATATAATCCCATTTAGGATTCCCTAACAATTCTCCATTCCAGGTGACAAGGCGAAGATGTTCTCATGACATCCAGAATCTAGAACTTCTCAATGTTTATGTACTGATGGTTGTCTGCTTTGTAGGTACAGGTTAAAGGAAGCAAGAAATGCCTTCAGGATCGTCACCTCCTGAGAGTCTGGAACTCTCAAGCGTCTCTGCAGACACAAGCAATAAGAATAAGGTAGAAAAGACATTGGCGAAGCTCCCACTAACCCATAAATATAATAATAATGGGACAATCCATAGGTCCCGGATTGAGTCTGCATTGAAAGAGATCACCAACACAGATGTCGACACTTGGGCTGAATTGTAGGGCCTTATTCAGACGATCTATCAACTTTGACACTCCAATGACTCCATCTCAGTTAATTTAGCGGCATCCAGAATCATTCAAGCAACTAGTTTTCCATGCTTAGTACAAGCGCCAGAGCTAATTTTTCTCCTCGCTAGGGGTTATCGCCAAGGAAGTATGGTTGCTGAGGTGGTGTCTCCTACTCCCCTCGGATTCTCAGTGCCCATCGTCACATTGGACCATGATGACATTGCCATAGGGCGACGTATCCCACAATTCGTGGGAGCTATTTCTCTCACAAAGGCCGAGGCCCTCCAGTAGTATGAGGGTGCAGAGGACATGGCCCGGTGCCACCTCAATACACATTGGATGAAAATTTCACGCCGGGACTACAAGAAGATGCAGACAGAGATTCCGCGCTCTGATTTTAAGGAGCCCATCCAGGCAGGAATTATCTTCTTATGTAGGATCTTCGGGGAACCACATGCCCGAGAATTCTCTCCCTGGATGTATTATTTCCTATATGGTATGACCACAAACAAGGCTCACTTCAACTGGACTGATATGATTGCCAAATATGTAGACAGCCAGCTGAGGAGGGTCAATTTAGAGTGGAAGTTCTACATGACTTCCTACGTCCTCTGGCCACTTTCCCGACAGTCTCAAGGGATCTGAGGGTTAAAAATGGTTGGTGTTCTTGAGGAAGGACCTGGTCAGGTCTCTCCATGTGACCACTTCCCTCAGATTCAGTGGGACCAAAGCTTACCATGATTTTTGCAGAGTCAATGACGCCTTCATCTTTCATGGGATCAAGGCGATCACCGATGATCGGGGATGCAGATTATCTCCGTAGGACATGAACATGGTTGGTGTGTGGGGATGTTACTTCATCCAGTTTTCCCAGCACACATACATTAGAGTATCCAGCTTCTCCGGAGAGCCCTTCCTATTACCCAAGCATTGTGGGGACAGGGTAATTTTGTTAGAATTTTGTAGGCAGATTTTGGAGGCACATGCCTTGGATGCCATCAAGAAAGTTACTAACCCGACATTCCCTTTCATTTGCGGGGAATCCTCTTGCTTCCTAGTTGCAGCTTGGGGAGCCGAAAATGATCTAAGTAGTCTTAACTTAGCAAAATATTCAATCCGCCGCAAGGATTTTGATTCCCTTGGGTGATAGGCAAGGTTGATGCCAAAGGGGGTAACCCCCATGTTTGGCACATAGAAGAGTTTTGGGCCAACTGCCAGGATGATTACGATGTCCAAAAGTGGTACTACACGAGAATAATAAAAGGGATGATGGAACAACTCCAACTCCGGACATTCCCACAGACTTTTTCAGACACGGGGCCCCCAGAGGACCACGAGTATAAATGAGCAGGTGTAGATAAGATAGACCTCCCTCAGGTAGATTGGGATACACCAGAAATTTTGGATATTGAAGCCATCTCGAGAGTAGTAATTGAGCACAGCCACTCATATTTTGAGAAGGTCTACCCGAAGAGTGTCTGTTTGGACAAGAATTGTTTGGGAGCTTCAAATTCCCGGGCCTTAGAGAAATTCAAAGCCCACGGTGAAAAGAGGGTTGGTGTCCCCCCACCGACCCTAGACCTCGCTTTGGCTCCCCTTATGGAGAAGTTGGGCAAAAAGATGGAACACTCCCATAAATTAATGGATGCAGCAAATGCCAGAGTGAATTTTGGTCTTGGAGGTACCTCGGTAGGCTCCAGTCCCCCGCCAGGAGGCTCTCCCTCCTTGGCTATTTTATTAAGTGCAGCATGTGAATTAGAAATCACTAGAGTAGCGGTAGCTGCAGAGCCCGAAGTGCCACTTAAAAGGAGAAAGAAACAAAAGGCGATCCGAGAAAGAGGATCATCCAGCGAGTCCCTTGGAAATAGAATAGATCAACATCGATGAATTTTTTCGATGCGCGATCTTAGAGAATTACAGGGTATGGTTGACTGCGCCATAAAAGAAACAAAGGGACAGGAAGTTGAAGTCCTGATACTTGAGTCAATAGGATCGAAAGATGTTGCGACTCGAGAAGAAGGCGAGCCCTAATTTGATGAAGCCAAAAATGAAGCATTACAAGAACAAAGGAATGACCTAGTTTTCGAACAAGTATTGGATGAAGAGGGAACCAGACCTTCGAGAACAACCATAACCTCTGATGCTTCCCCTTGGACTTAACTGGTAATTAGGGCTTGCTTGCACCACTAGACGTGGCGGCCGATAAAGATTCAACCATTTTTCAGCAGGTAGATCTCAATGAAATGCCTCTCCCTCCCCCTCCACCTAGTCCACTAGAGAATGTCATCCTGGAAGATGATTGGGAGGGAGGTAAAGGACACACAAATAAGGACCCCGCCTATACAATGGATAATATGACAGAGGGTGGACTTGAATTGAACCCCGGAGATACTTCAAGCTTGGGGATGATGATGACAGGCAGGCTAGATGTCCCGCCACAGTGGTTAGTGGGATCCGAGAAAAAAGAAAGCCCCGACAACTATCACAACCCCATTATCACTTGCCAAGATGTTGGCCGAAAGCCAAATTCCCAAGAAGCCTAAGAAGGCTCGTACCCTTCACAACACTAGAAGGGCCCTAGACGACAACGTTGTGGTGAGAATCGCTGCCCCTCCAACAGGAAAAGAGGATTCTAAAGTAGTTGCTGAAGAATATGTGGTCACGAAGGTGTCTCTAGACAAAAGAACTCAACAGGGGGAACTGGACCTCCTAAGAGAAGCAGGTCAGGCTGTTCGGGCCCGATATGAAAAGCAGTCTCATAAGATCTAGGAGTTAAAAGCAGCCAATGCCAACCTTTCAGGACTCTTAGCAGAATTAGTGCACCCCCTCGCCTCTGAAACACCTGAACCCTTAGTTCTAGGAACACCACTACCACAAAGTGATCTTGATGCTCTAAGGTCATGAAAAAGAAGGCGTTAGCGGTGGATGAGTGGATCACTCATCAGGTGGGGGCGATAAGAAGTTTATTGTCCGAGTCTCTCCCAGACTTTTTCTAGATGAAAGATCTAGAAAAGTAGATAGAGGCCACCCTCCCCATTGACAAGCTAATAAATACTAACATTTTAGGGGATGAATCATATGGATTCCTCCAGACTCAATACTCGAGACTTGCATTCAAAGTCAAAAATGGCAAGCAACTGGTACGAGTGTTGGAGGAACAATCGCAGGTGGTCCGAACTCCTTTGGATCAATATGTTGCCCTCATCCAAGAGATTACATTGGCTGATCCTCTCAGCCCTGGGACTTACACTCCCGTTGATTCCATAGTTGGTAATTTCAACGAAGTGATCAAGGCTCAATTCTGATCCGGGGGAAATATTGATTGTGCCACCATGGTGGGACTCTCCCAAGTGTTGCTCAAATCCCATGATGCAGCGAAAGTGGTTGTGGATTTCAAAGATAAGGCCAATAGTGTCGGCCTCGATTTCGAAGGATCCATGGATCGTCGTGATTGTTTGAAGGACATAGAAGAAGAGGGCATCCTCTAGATTCTGGAGGCATATAAAAAGTTCAAAAGCCAGAAAGATATCCCGGTCTCTGAGGATCCTTGAACAAAAGGTTGCCAATAGTTCTCATTCTTTATTCTTTGAGTGTAAGCTCCCGGACCCCGATTCCCAGGTCCCAATTTTTGTATTCTTTATAGTGATGAGTGTTGACAGCTCCCTCGAGGTGACCAATCACTATCCATAGCATGCTGCCAAGAGGATAGTTGTAATTCTTGGCGTGACTAATCACTGTTAGCCCATTGGTTCACTAGAGATATCTCTCGAGCCTTGAGGCGCCATTCTGGCATTTACTCTCTGGTGTACCTCCACTTGCCCAGGTCGCTGAAGTACAGAAGAACATTAAAGAGGGCATATGACCCAAGTCACCTAAGGAATAACTATGACATCTTTAGTACAATGACACTCTTTCCAATGGTGGTTCTCCCGGGTCTCTTTCCTTTCTTTCCTCTCTTCTCTTCTCGAATGGTTGTATTATATTTGGAAATTCTGACAGCGCAAGTAGTAATGGCTATAAATAATGTAAATAGCTGAAATAAGTTCTTGAGGTAGTTAGAGTTTTCTTTAAATACATGGCCGACGTCGTTCGAAGGCTCAGTGAATTGATGATTTAGCTGTCCACTAATAATGCAAGCTTTCAGTCTTTTTACAGATCTTGATTCCTCAGAAGTTTAGAGTAGATCAATGCTCCCTTGGAGTCATTACTGTAACTACCAGTGAAGCTGGATTTGAAGTTAATGAAATAATGAGGAACACCATTAAGCTCTGAGCTCTGTGTTGTTTCTGATCCCCGAGTTAGCGAAACACTTCTCATGTTGTATGCTTTCTTATGTCCTTTGTTCCAGTTCTATCATGATTCAATGAAATACTTTGTTTTGCTATTGATATATGTCTGATTGAGGATTGCATGTCTATCTAGTATCCGTTGTTTATTTTATCTGAAACTTAGTTGATGATATGAGAACATATGTCATGAATATAGTTAGAAATCTGCACTAACCCTATCTCATCTTTTTCTATTTCTTTGTCGAATACTAACTACACTTGCAAGGAGCCCATTATACCCAAAGCTTCAGAGGTCTACGAGTCAAAACCAGCTATCCCCTCAAAACAAATAGTCATCTATCCAACTAAGCTAAGCCCACACTGTCGTGACCCGATAACCAGGTGCTTGGAGGCTAGGAGAATTCATTCTCCGGCAAACCTCTACAAGTAGAGTTGGCCGGTACTCCGGTACCTGGTGACAACTTATCCCCTGTTGGCAGAGCCGGTCACAAAGTCCTGTCAACATAATCCTATCCTATTAGATTAACCAAAACTTAAAAAAACTTAGAACATTATATCATTGATTGGGTTGAAACTTAGAAACTGTTTCTAAAACAACGACCATTTTTTCCAAGAAACCAAGGGCCTTCTAGCATTGGGCAATCCTCTAAATTGAATTTGAAAAAAAATTGTTCAACGCAACAGTTTTCTCAACATAACCAAACACTCATCTTCTAACACTATCAATCTTGTGATGATTGCCATCCAATCAGAAATTTTTTTTTTTGAATTGAATTTTGGAAGAGAATAACGGTCGGTCGACAATACATCTTTGGACGATTGGCACTAGGTAGTCAGTAAAAATCCAACTATATACCCACAGGCCGGCTTCTCTTAACACCATGGCCTGCTTCATATTTAATGCCTACCTAATTTCATGACACTAAATTTCAGTGTGTCAAAGTCTTGGAAGACTGAGATTTGAGATTACTTCTCCTTTCTTCGTCGCTGTTGAGTCGGTTTGTAAGGTGGGTTATGCATTTTGTTTTACAGAAGTGCATCCTATGCATATTCAAATATAAGTAAGAAACCAATTATTTCAAACACAAACTTGCATTTCTTATCATAGAAGAAAGAGATTGTAATCATGCAGAAATGATTTATTATCATGGAAGAAAGAGATTGTAATTATGCAGAATCATATTTTTAAATTAATTTAATGCTACTATATTTATAATAGTTTTCAGCCAAATAGCATTTTTTTTAATGGTTTAAATATCATATTTCCATTTAGAAGATATATTTTAAAGTCTGAATAAAATACATATTTGGTTTTACCTTGCAGATTGTTGTTTGCAGTTCCAACCAACATTATCAGAGTGCATATGACTACTATTTTTATTTTGTATTTTTAATGTGTAATATAATGAGCAGAAATGATCAATAAAGCAAAAATGTATTTTTTTAATATAGAAATGTAAGTTGTACAACTGTTGTTACATTTCAATTATGCAAGAAAAATTAATGCATATCAGTTATGGTGACAACAGTTACACATCTACCGAGTACTGCATAAATTAGGAATAGATTAGTAATTTATCAATTGCATATGAATTTTGCTGCCAATAATGAGTCAGCTGCAATTGGTGGTGATGTCAATTACAACAGAATCGACCCTACATGGAGAAAAATAATGAATATAAAGAAACATTGGGATGGTTCAATTCCATTGAGCTAAAAAATATGATATAAAATTAGGAAAGGACACAATCACATTAGGTGAGACAAGTGGTGAGATTAAATTTTGTCCTATGTTTTAAATAATAGTAAATTTTAATTGTATAGATTGATGGCTGGAGGCGGCTAAGCTCCAGGCAGAATGTATTATTGATCAAATTTAAAAATTTCGAACATATGCATTTTGGCAAAATTTTCAACATCTGTTCTTCATGATCTACATATTTTGTGGTTGAAAACCACAAAATATTTGCCAAAAACTTACTATGTTTTCACAAATTTAGAAAAAAAAAAGTTCGACGGTTTTTTGTCTTTAGTACATGTCTAGAGCTTAACCAGTGCCTAGGAAAATTGGTTTGATAAAGGGAGAGACCTGATCTCAAACAAATAAGAGTTAATTTCCTGGTATCGCAGATGTACAGTAGAGCAGATTTGATGAATTGCAGTAAAGAGAAGAGCATCACTAATATATTGAAAAAAAATATGAAAAGAATCTATATAAATTTTTAATTTTTGATTTAAAAAATTGGGCTTTACGCAGATCAGAATTCAGAATTTTTGATTTAAGATAAAGTGCACATATATTCATCCTCTGCTACAAAATTATAAAATAATAAATATCCTATCATTCAAGATTACTATTTTCTAAGAAAACATACAATAGTGAATGAAGGGTAATTCCAAACTTGTCCAGTAAGAAATACAATTTATATCCAGATTTTCTATTATTATTTGGTATTGCTCCCCACCTTACTATTTAGAAATTTCTATGAATGATTGAAGGAAAGGTAACTTAATGACACGGTAACTGTTGAACCCTGCTTTGTAAAACAGGTCCTCAAATTCTTTCCATGTTCTTTCTTTTCCACCAGTACAAGCAGCCATCATGCACATGTCAAACAATAAACCTGCTCGCCTCTTTGTCCCTTCTTCTTCATCAATGATTGCATCCACAATTAATACTTTTCCGTCCTCTGGTATTGCTTCATGGCAATTTTTTAAGATTTTTAAACACTGTTCATCATCCCAATCATGCAAAATCCACTGCAGAAAACCCAACAAAAGTATCTTGTAAAATCAGAATTTCAAAAATTAAATTTGATTTCTATACAAAAGAATTTGAAAACATACCTTCATGAAAATTGCATTTGCTGAAGGTATTTGCTCAAACATATTACCCTCCACATGCTCTACTCCTGCATATTTGCATGTGAATTTACTCAAACTTATTGCTCTTCACATGCACTTCTCAATAAAATTCAGAAAAAAAATAATGGTTACCAATTATATAACCATAATGGAAATTGAAATGAACACCACCCTCTACAAATCTAAATACTAGTTTCCTATAAAGTTTAGATATGGAAATAGTTACCGACCATGTATAGGAGCAGCAGTCCCTATGACATGAGGAAGGTCGAAATTGATGCCATGAATGTGGGGATATTCTTCCACAATTACAGATATTGCAGATCCTACCCCTCCTGCGACATCCACTACACTCTTGAATCTTCTAAACCCATCATAAATCTTCACCACATAAACCATTAAAGGGCTAGTATTAGTAGCCATGCCCTCGTTGAAAATCCTGTTTGTTTCAGGATTGTTGCTCATGTATTCAAATATACCCATACCATAGGCTTTGATGAATGCAGGGCAGCCTTCCATGACAGAGTCATGAAGATGCTGATAACCATCGATTATACATTTTACATTAATTGCCAACACAGTGGGTGCACAGGATTTTTAGGCAGCATTTTTAACCAGTAACTTAGAAAGGCTGATGAGGCCATATTTGAATTGGGGATTTCCACCATAATCCACTGTGCTCTCTTCTGTGAAGACACCAATGGAAGCCAGAAGCCTCATGATTCTAAACAGGTACTCAGTATGGGAAGGTTTGTTGGTGGAAATTGAAATATGTGAAGCAATTTGCTCCACTGTTAGAGGATTATCACCACCATGCATGGCAATAATATCAGGAATGCTAAGCAAAACAGCAGCTCGAAGGGCCATGGGCTTGGCTGCTGAAAGAATGATTTCATAGAGCTGGAGATGTGCTTCCATGGAAGACACTGAGGAAGCCATAGTTTGCCTCATCTAATACAAACTTGGTCAATTTATAGAAGCGTCATGAATAGAGAAATGTGGAACAGCAATACAATATCATACTGTTTATAACACCTATCAGCAAACTGTTTGTCAGTTCTAAAACGTGAATGAAACCTTCTAATATTTAATGTTTAAATTGAGTGTAAAATGTTCCTGTAAACTGCTTTTTATTTTTTTAATATATTGTAATGTCACTGCAGTTCCTTCAAAAATACAAAAGCAGGAAAACGTGGTTTAGCACATCACAGTGACTCTGAATACGCATTGCTAACTTGTGGAGTGCGGGGCAGCTCGACAAGATCACTAGGGACCCAATTTTTAAACTCTAGTGTGTTGATTGAGCTACTGATAAGCAATTCGAGACATTCTCTTTTTTTATCTCCTATTATATTTTTTTCATTTTTCTTATCCGTGCTTATCCTACTTTTTCCATGTTTCCGTGATCTGATGATACATTGCTTTAATATAATATATATGATTTTAAATCACAGTTACTCCAATTTTCCTGCTAACGATTGCTTTGCCGATTTCAGCATGTGCGTACCAGTAGGAGCACATGCTTGGAAAATTTTAACAGAATTACTTAAAGTGGCTCAAATTTTCTGTCATTTATATAATTTTAAAGTGGTTGTGTAACATATCACATAAGTAAAACGTGTTTGTCACTATTTTTTCTTCTAAAATATTGTACGTAGTTATATTGAATATATGTTTTGATTTTGTGATTTTTCATATATTTGTCAATTATTCTTGTAGTTATGGAGGTGATAGTATTATGTGTATATATTTTATTTTTATACATGTTTTTTTTTGGTCTTGTAGAGGTATGATTATGTATCAGTGTTGGTCAGTTGATCTCTTTTCTTGTTTTCACTTTTCTTTTCCTCTTTCCTTTGGCTTTTCTTAATTTCTAACTTTGGGCTCTTCTTACTACCCAAACTTCTTCAAGTTAGCGTTGTTCTTGCTAGGATTCTAGTGAGCTCACTGCTCCCAGCCTTCTTTCTTCTCATTTTCTTATCGCTTCACTCTATTATTCAGTCTTATTTTCCCTTCTATTTCATTTTTGAAGATTCTCTTTTTTTTTTTTACTCATTCAAACTATAATAAATTATTAAAATGATTAATGATTATTAAATTAAAAAGAAGTCTCAAAAAATATGTCACATATCCTCAAGTCTCCCAAAACCTCACAAAATGATGTGTCACATCTATTAATCCGTCCTTTATCTATTTCTAAATATTTTTTAAATGCATATTTTTGTGCTCATATTGAAGTTGGCTAATATGCTAACTAGTTTTCTTTTCCCTTAAAATTTTAATAGTTTCTTATTGAAAGATTCATTTTTTTCCAAATTAACTTAAAAAAATAAAAAAATAGTAGTCTTTAAATTATATTCAATTCCTTGAGCAACGATGGGTGACAAAGTAGGTTTGAATGGAGGTAGAGACGAGAGAGCTAGTTTAAAGAGAGGGGGAGGTGGAAGAGGTTTTCTGCAAGATGAGGACTTTGGGTCTAGGTCAAAAGATGACAATGATGGTGATAAGGTGTCATTCGCTATTTTGGGCGATAGTTTTGTAGGTTTACTTAGTGATGTGGCACCTATATTCTTGGAAATGGTTCTTCCTTTTGGCATATTTTTTCTCTTATATTAGTGGCATATTTTGCACTTTTCATGTTTCTTGCCTACTCACTATTCATATTTATGGCATAATCTGTGTGGATTTTGTGAATATTGGTGATTCTTACGTGTTTGAAGGGAGGTATGATGTTGACTGGTTGACAAAGGTTTTCATTGATGAGCTCCTCTATTTTGATTTTGGAGCGGGTTATTTTTCTTCTTGTCTGTCTTCCACATTGGTCTTTGAAAATTTTGATTAAGTAAAACAGGTTTTACAGGGTTCCTGAAACCCGAAACAAAGTTAAAATAAAAGCATTAAGCCCAGTCTAACATGAAACAAAGCCAAAAGAAAGAACATGCCAATAGAGGCCAGAGAAAAAAATAGACAGAGCTTCTACAAAAGCAAAAATAACAGGGTCAGCAGAAAAGACTAGGGACCCTCAAGATAAGCCCACCATCATTGTGGCCACCTTGGCCTCGAGCAACTCCATGTTAGCCAAAGACTCCTTGATCTTCTGGAGATCAAATGCCATGTCCTTGTCCTTAATATTCTTGTTTCTAGCTCTGGTTCTTTTGCTAAGACCCTGCTCAATGTTCTGTTCAGTCTCCACCTTCAAGTTGGCTGCCTCCGTCCCATCTAATTTTTCCTCCAGCTTCTTGATGATCGTATTGGTGTGCTCTTTGGATGCTTTAAGGATATTATAGCTTTGCTCCGCTATGTTCTTTATGGTAGCTTCTACCCTAGTCATATTATCCTCCATTTTTTGCACTCTGCTTCTCAAATTCTCATGTTCCTCTGTATTGTTATCATTTTTAGCCTCGTCATTTCCATTAACCTTTTTTTTAAGATCCTCCACTTCGTGGAATATCCATTTGATGGTTCTATAGTTATCTAACATGCTATTTTGGGAATTGTTGAGCAGGTCCATCTCAAACTCCCTGGTATTATCACTAACCACCACCATAGATGGGTCAATGAGCTCATCCAACTTAATTCGGCCTCCCTCACCTTCAATGACCTTGGGGTTTATAATTTCTCTGGTGATCCCCATTTTTGCAGTTTTGACATTGAAGTTGCGCCATCCAATTATTTTCCCCTGTTCTTCCATATAACAATAGAATTCGCTATCCTGCCTATCATCCTTCCCCGTATTATGGGGTTGAGATTTCTAAGGGGAAGGGATGGCCTGATTGGTCTCTTGATAATCTCCTTGGAGCTTCCTCTTTAGATTGTGGTCTGAAACAGGGGAGACATGGCAGGTCTTGTCCTCTAGAGATTTCCAGTCAGCTCTCACATCCCTGTTCTTATCCTTTTTGTTTTGGTTTTTACCTGCCGTGGGTTGTTTTCTCTTTTTTCCTTTCCTGCTGGAAATAACCTCCTCTCTATATGTGCCCATACCTTCCTCATTATCATTGTAATCTTCCTCTCAAGAAATAACCACGGTGTTCTATTTTTTAGGAGTGACCATTTTCTCTTTTTTAATGGTTTGGAGACTGACTCTGCACTTTTTGGAAGATGAACCCTGATTGTTCTATTTTTTTTCATACTCGTCATTATCCTCAGAATGCAGACCATCACTATCTTCCGTCTCTGAAGGAATGTAGTCTGAACCAGAGGCCTCCATCTCGTCTTTCTGAGCCACCTCCTTCCCAAGGATTTGGGCCTTAAAATATTCATAGATTAAAAGCAAAAGGCCTTCATGCAGGGCAGGGTTAGCTATGGCCTTCTCTCTATACCCATTAATATTATCATTTATTGTAATCAGAGAGTTCCCTTCAATTTCTAGTTTTTTAAGGCCCAGATCACATGCCATCGAGAGTCCTAACAGTAGAGCTTTGAATTCTGCCACATTACTAGTATCATTTTCCAAAGTTTTTGCCATTTTGGCAATAAGAGATCCATCACAAGAGTGAATGATGCATCCCGCTCTAGAAGGACTAGGAATCCCATTTGAAGCTCCATAAAAATTCAATTTATACCAGCCTAGAGGAGAAGGTTTCCATTTACAGTTTTATATGAGTATAGCATTTTCTTTCACACTAATGCCAATTGTTGGGGGAGATTTTAGCCCAAACCATGTTTTGATCATGAGATCATCCAAACTAGTATAAAACTTGTGTCGACCACTTTGCATTTGAATGCTGGAATTCATGACTTTCACTACAGAGGCTTTAATCCGATTGAGAACATAGGATTTATCCATTGAAGTATCTTGGAAGATTCTCTTGTTCCTTTCTTTCCAAATTTCCCAAATTAGAATGGAAGGAGTGATTAACAATAAGTTACCACATAGGCTATTTTTGAATAGTTGAGGCCAAGAGGAAAAAAGTGACAGAATGTAATTCGGGAGGGCAGAGGACCAACCCAACTTTGCACATAACCATTGCCAACACTCTGAGGCAAAGGGACACGAGAGTAGCAGATGATTTGTGTCCTTCTTAATTACTTAAGAATAGAACACATCTGGATGGCCCATGAAACCCCATCTTCTTAAACCAATTGGCAGTTAGGATTTTTCCTTGGATTGCTGCCCAGGAGAAGATGCTTGCTTTGGGAAGAAAAACTCTATTCTAGGAAAGCTGCTGAAAGATTTGGAGTTGTTTGTGAGATGAAATGTCTATGAGGATGCTATATCCTGTCTTTGCCTTGTAATCTCCTGATTTGGAACCATTCCATATAACTTCATCTTTTCATTTTTTAATGAAGAAGGATCTGTTCTCTAAAATATTTTTGACTTGTTGAAGTTCAATTGGATCAATATTAAGATGATCAAATTGTTTCCATTGCCAAGATCCATCAGCCAAGTTCTAAGATCCTGGAGAAATGTAGTCTTTCACCAGAGGGCCCCATTTTTGTATGCAAATATTGCTGATATTGTTCGGTCCTAGCAACTAATTTATGCTTGGGAATCCACCCCATAAGTCATCCCAAAATCTGGCAATTGAACCATCTTTGATATTCCATGATAAATTATTTTCTATTAGTCCTTTTGAGTTGCGAATGAAGTTCCAAATTATGGAACCTTGGGAAAGGTTAGAAGTTCTAATTACCCGTTCATCCTCTAAATGGTGAAAATATTTGCCTCTGAGAATTCTGACCCACTTGAGATTCTTTTCCTTTAATATTTTCCAATATAGTTTTGCTCCAAGAACCTGATTTTTCCACTGCAGATTTGTAATTCCAGTGTCTCCTTCCACAACTGGATTACAAATCTTGTCCCAAGAGATCAGAGTGAATTTTCTCTTGGTGTCAGTTCCTTGCCAAAAAAATTTCCTAAGCCTTTTGACTATGTCCAAGTAGCTTCTAGATGGGAGGGAGAGACAAGACGTAAGATAAATGGGGATAGCTGCTAGAGTTGCTTTAATGAGGACCACCCTCCCAGCCCATGAAAGCCATTTTTCTTTCCAAGAATCCATCTTCCTGTAAAATTTCTCTCCAAATATTTTCTATGCATATTCATTTCTTAGAAATTTATCAATAGGGATGCCGAGGTATATGCATGGCAAGGATCCAAGCTTATACTTGAATATTTTACTTATATTCTGTTGGGTTTTCTTTCTAGTGTTTAGAAAGAAAATAGTTGATTTCCCTTTGTTGGCCTCTTGACCCGAAGCCAAGGCATACTTGTCTAAAGTTTCCTTCATCAGTGTAGCCTCTCTGAAATTTCCATTTCCAAAAAGGAGTATATCATCCACAAATTGCTAATGAGTGACAGCCTTGACCAAGGATGTAATTTCCACCCCCTAAATAGCTCCTTGATTTTGAAAACTGATTAATCTTCACCCAAAAGCTTCTGCCATGATAATTAAGAGAAAGGGGGAAAGGAGATCACCTTGCCCAATCCCATTAGACCCTTCAAAAAAGCTCACAAGAGAACCATTTACCAGAATTGAAAATTTTGGGGTAGAGATACAGTAATATATGAGATTTATCCAGGCTTTTGAGAAGCCGAACTTCTCCATATATTTAGCAAGGAATCTCCAATTGACTTTGTCATGTGCCTTTTTGATGTCTAATTTGATAATCATACTGGGATGTTTATTGCATTGAATAGAGTGAATGATTTCTTGTGAAATAATGATACCATCTAGAATTGACCTACCTGGAACAAACCTTCTTCGTTCCTCGCCAATAATCTTACTCAGGACCAATTTTAGCCTATTGGCTAGAGCTTTAGACAAGATTTTATATAATGTATTACATAAAGCAATTGGTCTAAATTCATCCATGTAGGAGGAATTTTCTTTCTTAGGAATTAAATCTATTAAAGTAGTATTGATTTCAGTTAAGAATCTACTTGAAGCACGTCCTCCCTCCAAAGCATCAGTGAGTTCCTTACCAAAAATGTGCTAGCAGTGCAGGAAAAAGAAAGGAGGGAAACAATCCGATCTAGGAGCTTTATCTGGGGCCATTTGTGAGGGAGTTCTCAGGATTTCCTCCTTAGAGAATTTGGCAATGACAAAATAATTATCTACTTCTGAGATGAGTTTAGGAATGTCCCTGAGAAAATCTTCCTATTCTGCAAGGTGGGAGACATCAGAATGATTTAATAATTATGTGTAGAACTTGACAATTTCCTTTTGAATCTCAATTTGATCCTGTAAGAGAGGGCCATTCTCCATGTTCATTTGGTGAATTCTATTGATGTTACACCTTTTTTTAGTACTATTGTGAAAAAATTTAGTGTTTTTGTCCCCTACCTCTAACCAATTCTCTCAGGAATTTTGCTTCCAAAATATTTCTTCCTTGGTTAAAATATCTTCATGAGCCCTGAGAAGATCCTTTTCTAGGTCATATCTCTCCTTATTCATCCCCAATTGCATAATGGTGTCATTCAGATCCTTAATCTTTCCCTCCACTTCCACCTTGGATTCAAAAATGTTATTGAAATGTGTTTTGTTCCAAGAGAGTAAATTTTGTTTGATGTATTTCAATTTTGAAGCAAAGAAAAATAACTTTGAACCTTTAATTTTTCATTCCTCCCACCACTTTGATATTAGATTCAGAAAATTGTCATCTTTCATCCACATGTTTTCAAATTTAAAAGGGCTTGATGTACTGGTTTGTGCTCTCGAAGGATTTCCAATTGAATGGGAAAGTGATCTGATCCAGCGGTTGGAGAAATAGAAGCTTTGAGATCAAAAGGAAACAAAGAAAGATCCTTTTTGAAAAAGAATCTATCCAACTTCTCATTAATGTTACTTGGGCCCAAACTTTTGTTGTTCCATGTGAATTTTCCATTCTCCAACTCAATTTCCATCAGCATTTCTTCTTGGAGCCAATCTTTGAAATTGGATTGAGATTGCGAATCCCTTTGAGATCCTCCCAATTTTTCTGAGGGATGAACAATGGCATTAAAATCTCCTCCAATTAGGATGTTTTTGTTTGTGTGTTCCAAAAAATGCTCACTCAATTCTTCCCAGACTTCCTTTTTCCTCCTCCTTAGATTCAGACCATGTACGTTCACTATATAAAATTAGAGATTAGATGCTAGACTCCAAACTTCCCCACCCATCCAATTTTGGTTTTTACCTTTACTGATAAATCTAGTATTCCTTGGGTTCCATAATATTGCAATACCACCAGAAGAGCCCACGACATCATATCCCTCCACAGATCATTCCCCAAGTGTTTTGACAAAGGAGGAGAGTTGGTCTATATTCATTTTTGTTTCCTGTAGAAGAACTATATTCGGTTTGGCCAGTAGGATGCAGAGTTTAACTATTCATTGCTTGTTAGGGGCATTGAGACCCCTAAAATTCTAGGAGAGGACCTTCATTGTGACTTGGGAAGGAACTTCCTCTTCCCTACATTCAAATAATCTATGATTTTGTCTTGTTCTAGATCCTCACCATCCTTCGATCTTAATGAGACCATGGATTTTCTGCTTTTGTTCTTCTTTTTGACTATCCAGCAATCAGAAATTCCACTGTTGGTGAATGATTTTTGAATTCCAAGAGTTTGGGGAGGAATAATAGAAACATTATCTATAAAAGAAACTCCATCTGTTTCCTTGTCTACCATAGATACTTCCTAGGAAGCCATTGCGGTATTATCTTTGTAATATACCAAACCTTCTATGTTGTTCCATCTATCTTCCTCTTCAACATAATCTGCTTCTAGTAATCTTTCAACAAAAGAAAAGGAATTTTTCTCCTTACCTGAATCACCATGTTGAACTCCTCCAAAGAGATCGTAGACCGCTTGAATTCTAGGAGAGATGGGAGATTGACTGCCTCTATCTACTATAGTTGACTCTTTTACCCATCCTGCCTTCTCTATTCTGTGTGAAAGGCCTCTTATATTCCTAGATTTCCTCTCCTTTTATTTTTTGACAATAGGTGATAACGGCATAATCCCTCCCATAATTCTGGACCTGCCTCTAGACTTATTTTCAAAATTAGTTAGCTTGACGGGATCAATTATCTCTTCTTTCAATTCTCTTAATTCTTTAGCTCTAAGTCTGGATGATTTCCTGCATCCCGTGCTATTAATAGAGAAATCTAAATTAGGAGAAAACACCATTGGTGAGGAAGGACTGACTCCATTTCTAATATTTTGAATATTCTATTGCTTGTCCTTGTCAGAGCCAGAGTTCACTTCAGCCTTCGCACTGGTCCATAAGTCCCTGATCTTGGTCTGCAAAATATCTTCCTCCGACATTTCTGTGGAGGATGAAAGTGACAAAGTTGAGGAAGGAACATCTTCCATATAAGGGTTGACCAAAGGTGTGTTTTCAATATCAAGCTCCAATAAGCCATTTCTACCATCCCTGTCCTCCAGAGTATCCTTTTCTTCCACTACTTGTTCCGTGATTTGAGAGATCATTTCCACTTGGACTTCTCTGAACCAGTTCAACAAGAGTTGTTTGGCCATCTTCTGATTGAAAATAGGTCCAGTGCTTTTAGATTTGTTGTCCATATCTAAAAATATTGAGTCCCACCTCAGAATTCTAGGAATGGATGACAGAGGCTTACTAATATAGGAATTCATCAGATGCATCTTGTGGAGAAAACATCTATTGCATTTCCCTTCATCCAGCACCAACAATTTAGGCCCCTGCCAATTTTGGCTTTTAAGTGGGTCTGCAACGTGACTCTTTTCCAGTGTCAAGAGGCAGGGAGATGTTCTGCCACAATGATTCATCCACTCTTGAATTCTCCAGTAAAAGAACTGAAGAAAAAGTTCCAAGGTTGTCTTATAATATTCTTCCTCTGATGCTTTCAAAGGAACACCAGATCGATCCAAAAGCCCCGCTTCTGGGAATAAATATCTATCTTTGGAGTATTGATCTGAATGAGACCCATTGCAATCAACCTTTTTGTTGAGAAAGATATTCACATGTGGATCATAGTCTAAGTTGTTAGCCTCCGGACACATCCCAAAAGCTAGCCATTCTTCAGCAGAAAATTGTTTCATGTCATAGGAGATAGTCTGGATCCACGTACCAAATTTTGAGATAATCTTTAAGGATCTTAGAAGTTCTTTGGAAAGATTCATAAAAAGGCACATAAAGGTTGAGGCTGAATTACATGTTTATGTTTAAGGTATATGCCCAATTTATTTGCAATAATTTGCAGGATCTCAAAATCTATGTATTCTACATGAAGATTGTTTAAGCTAATCCATATTGGAATAAACTTGACCATATTTGTAGAGCTATCAAAGTTAGGAGTCAAGTGTTGCATATGAATCCCGTGGTTGTTGTAGAACCATGTCTTAACCTTGAAAGTGTTTTCTCTGCTACTCTTGTCCTTGAAGATAACCAGGAAATACCCAAAATCATCATCAATCACTTCTATTTTGAGAATGTTGTACTAGTGAGCAAAGGCCCATGTGGAAAACTTTAGGAGGAGAAGCTTTGTGTTCCGAAACTTGCATATAAAATCCTGTTGACTCAGGAAGTGACTTCTTTGAGCCAAAAAATCCAAAGAGAAGGTGATGGTGACTTCCTTTGGACTATGCTAAGGATGACAATGCATAGTTTCTTTATTAAAGGTCTCCATCAGGCTTGCAATGATATTCGTAATCTGTCCTGCTTTAGCCGAGGTAGAAAGACACTGTTGAGGTGGCTGTGTATTTTCTTGTAGACTATTAACAGGTCTCCAAATCTTACTAATGATTTGAGATGTTGTTTCTATCCTTAGAGATGAATTCCCTATAGGTGTCCACGGATTAAGAAGCATCTATGGTCTGTGGTATCTTTTGACCACTCCGTTTTCAATTTGAATCTTATTATTCCTGAATATTTCCATCCTTCTTTTATTAATGTCCCAATGAAGATTGGACCAGACCTTCTTTGACAACGGAGGGTTAAACAACTTTCCCACTTTGGTGGTTGGAAATATTGGTATGGAGTTTGGATTGAGAGGTGAAGCTCTCCAACTTTTTAATGGTCTTCGATGCTCCTAAGAAATTTGCCTACTTTTCTTTTGGCTCATTCTAAACTCTGTCTCTTGTGATCTCAGAGAAGCCCATGGTGACCGTTTGAAAATTTGTTGATGTTTATTTGGACCAAGGTTTCGTCCAATCCCTCCGGTGTTCTTAGCCCTTCCATTCCCACTGGATGTATCTGCCCATTTTTCATTGCTCTTCAAAGGCCGAAAGGATGGTCCCATAAATCTCCAATTTTTCTTGCGAAGGAATTCGGCTCTCCAATCCATTCTTATCATTCTCTCCGTGCAACTCCAATGTGATCATTAATTTTTTACATTTAACGACATAGAAAAATATACATATATACAAAATACTCTAATGCAAATTATAGATGTAGGTCTAATTACTATTATCATTAGACAACTCATTGATTTGATTAAGAAAGAAAATTATCTCTATAGTGAAATCTATCTTCTCAACCTTAGCAATTGTTGCTTTCAGTGGTATTTGATTGTTGTATGTTCAGTGCTATATTATATTGGTGTGATCTTCTAGTTTCACTGGGAATATGTACCTACAAATGAAAAAGGTTAATTGACCACATTAAGATTACCGATAGGGGAGATTCATTTAATATTTTTGAATTGCTTAGCAACAATTGGACAATTAGTCAAAATTGAATGGAAACATAGAACTTTATGTAATGTTGGTTCAAACTGTTGGCTAGGTAAACTTCTCAAATTAAGAGTACAGACAAATACTATGGATCATCCTTATGTGGTTGTTAAGTAGGAGCTTCAAATGACAAAAACATACCCTTGATCATTTGGGGTATAGTGCACTTGAAAGAAAGAGTCAAAGACAAATAAATATAACGATGTTTTAATCCTTCATTGGTGTTTTAATCCTTCATCGATGTAAACACGAATAGTTATAAATCCATTTTTTATTATCTATGAATAAAAAAGAAAGGTAATTAGCAAGTCATATTTCACTAAATTCTACTTAACTTTTTTTTTCTTCCTTCAATAGTAAACATGAATATTCTAATAAACAATTAATTCTAAAAATATATTATGATTAAAAAATATTATTAGATTATTGTTAGAATAAACCATAATGGCATTCAAAAATATCTTTATTGATTAATTAATACTATAATTAAAAAAAAAGTTTTAAAATTATAAAATAATATAGAAAACAAAAGATTTATTTCAAAGCTTATAATTGGAACAAAATTCTTGCTATTTATGAATTTAAATAAAAAAAGCAATTTTATATTACAATTTAAAATTTAAATTAAATGAAAATTTTAAATTTAAATGTAAAGAATCTAACATTTTGAAATATAATGAAAAACTTTAAAATTTTATAAATAAAATAAAAAGTCTTATTGTTTAGAAATTATAAACAAAAACAAATATACATAAAAAAAACAAATAAACATCACAATTCAGAAGTAAGTTTTTATTTTTATTTTTTTATAAATATAAAATAAATTGATGTGTAGCTGAGTCAAGATAAATTAATGAAAAATAGTATATATATATATATATATATATATATATATATATAGTTAGGTGTGCAGAGCTGATGCCTTCCAGGTATCGTCCATTCCATAAATGAAGAGGGTGGAACCTAGACCATGACCAGGATTTTGTGAATCTAGTTGTGACATTTCTGGCCAGTGATGAAGGAGACCGTAGCCCTTCATAGCACTTTTGAGAGGGCTTCTCCTGCTCGCCATGCTGCCCATGCCCCCCTCACGACATCTCTGCACTCAGACACCCTCCTCGGGTCGCACTGCTTCTGCCTTCCCCCTGGTTCTCCACGCAGTCTCCCACTGCCATCGTCAACGATATAAGTTGGGAGGGGAGGGAAAAACGTATATTTTTTTTGCATGGAGGAGATGTAGGTCGAACACGTAGGTGAATCTTGTATGGTGGCAGGTCATGGCGGCTAGAAGGGTCAGCAAGTAAGCAACATGTTGTGTCCACACAGTGCAGGAATAAGCCAACAACAGAGCTTTTCAAAATAAACTAGTGACATTTCAAATTTTAGCTTGCATTTTATTTTTTACAATTCTAGTCAATCATGAATTTATAGAAGAGTATTTAGTGATGATCAGGGCTTCTGTGTCTTTCATGTGATTACATGATATTCACACAGTTGACTCTTATGATTTGAGAATTTTTCTTTTATAATAAAGGAGTTGACTCTAGTATATTAGATTAAAACAGTCACTGTGCTAGTAGGAGATATTAATTGTAATGTTTTTCAGAGTTAAATTCTCATAGCAATATTGCAATCGACGTGCTTATATATTACAAATTAAAGAGAAGAAATACTATCTTTTAGAAGAAAATAACTAAATATATTTGTGAATTCAAAGTTGAAAGAGAGAAAAAATAGTTTGTTAGAATAAAATAAAAATATATAAAAGAATATTGGACTTTAGGAAGTTCTTGTGTGACCCTCGTGAACCTAATGCGAATCAAATGAAATGCTTTATAATTTTAAACTCTACAAATAAAAACTATAAGCATTTATTAGTTATGGATATAATTAATTTTAATTTTAATTTTATTTTTTTAGTTATTTATGAATAGAGGCCTTTACTATTAATAATATAACAAAGTACAGTATTCACAAAAAAAGCTCTTGCAGTTTGAGGGCTTCTTTTTATTCCGACATAATTTCTTTCTTTTGAATTTCTTATCTATTATTTTTTAGTTTTAACTGCTTTGAAAATTTGCATTATTAAAATAATAAATATAATATGTTAATTGTTAATTATATATTTAAAACTTTTTCATAATAAATTATATGTTTAACATTTTTTCAAATTTTAATATAAATTATATTATCACATATGTAAGATATTAAATAATGTTAAGATATATATTATATATAAATAATAGTAAGCTTTTTAAAATAATTTTAAGATATATATTATGTATAAATAATAGTAAGCTTTTAATTATAGGTGGGTGGATTACTTTTTTTTCAATGCGTATAAAAATTGAATATTATAATGAATGCATATAGAATATTATTTTTTCTTTTATATTTTTTTATTACTTTTAAAAAATTTTAAAAATATAATTTTAAAATTAATTTTAATTTTTCTTTTAGGAAAAAGTGGGCAAGCCACTGAATATATTATACATTTATAAGCTCATTCAAGAGTTCATTCAAAAAAGAATCACCAAGAAAACCCGAAATCCTAGCTCAATACAAAAAATTGATATTTAACTATTACAACCGTTCTATGTCGTCAGAATTACAATATATTTGCATATTGATTTGAACATGAAGTCGAGAAATAGCACAACCAAAACCCTTCACTGTTCGCAAAATGTGAAGATGAGTACAGATTTCACCACGTTGCATGATATTAATTTCAAAACTACTATGTTTACTTCATCAAAAATTAAAAGATATACTTTTATGATCTTTACCCAACTTGTAATCGCCTATTCCTCCATATGTGCGATTTCTGAGGTTACATCGGTGGAATGATCATGTGTGGCCACCCCAAACTCCAGCTTGTGTGTTGTACGACATTTGTATTGGTTTCCCAATCATTTTCATGCTCCAACTGCTTGGGTGTGCTCCATCCCGATCTAGCACCCGAACTCCAACCCGTGTGCTGCTCAGTCGAGGGAATGGTATCCCAACCATGCTCTTCCTCCATTTGTGTTGTTGCAGATTTCCCCTGCCGAATAGAAACCTCTATGCCTAGCAACTTTGGACTTCCCAAGTCCCCATGTCGTTGGTCGAGCTGTGTGTTGTTCACCTCCCAAGCATTCCATTCGTCCCTCAAGGCAGAGTCTCGCCAATTTGTTGTTGTGAAGCGTTGATGTAGCTGCAATGTAGATGATGCATTGGGCAACCCTAGTAAATCCAAGAGAGCATATCCTGATTTTTTAACCCTTTCTTCCAGTTGATACCCTAGTAGTAAGGTTGTTGCTTTTAATGCATTTTTCATATATCTGGGGATCTATTTCTCTAGGGTTATTTTGATTGTATCAAATGTGACCAAATAATCATGTTCCTGCATCAACTAAACCCTTGAGAATAAGCCACCCACTAAAGCTTGTCTAGCCCATAGGTCATAGTGTTGCATAGCTATCGTAAGCTTGTCATTGTCCCATAAATTCCTCCTAATGACCTTCGCTGCTAATATCTCAAGCAACTGGGGTGATTGTAATAGGTCCATCACATTTGATAAGAAGATTGATACTATATTCGAAGGGTAAAAGTATTGCTTTGATGCCAGTTTTAAGTTTTCTTCCCCTAATACCCGTATTACTGCTCGACAAATGGATGTAGAGTGAACAACGAACATCTCATCCAGTACATCATCCTCAATATGCTATGAAAGTACCTTCTCTTCTACCCTTGGCTGGATCCAGATGCGATAGTTTTTGGGCAAAATGTCTCTGTGTATTTTGGAGCACGTTTCACACCTCACGCAAATTTCCACAGAGCTCGTCATCTTCAGACTGGATACCACATTTCACAGCATCCAAGGCTTAATATAAGAAGAAATTTGGATTTGGATGGTTGCTGGTGGATTGCGCATGATTGTTTACATAAATGCAGTTGATTTGTTGTTTAATTCAGACAGTCTGACACATGTGATCTGCAACAGGCCATGTGAACCAATTACCTCTTGTATCTCACTTGCTAAACTAAGCCATGTGAAGGATACCATGCGGCCCAACAATTGATGACTAGAGAATGTGACAGCTGCTCCTAAGGTAAGATGACATGTGCAATTGTACATCTGCCATAACTTGATTGTCTATCACCACAAATCAATCCTATCTCAATTCGACGCGAGGAAATTCAATCAATGCATTATTTTTTATCATCATCTATCAATTTTTGAAGTACTACATTCTCTGCGATGAATTGAGTTGGGTTTAATGTTGATGTGTCTGCCCCATCACAGCCTAAATTCGATAGGAATTCAACCACTTATTCCCTTCCAGAAATGCGTGTGAAAGATACACATCATGGAGTTTATCTAATAATGTCCAATTTGACTTAAAATATAATTTAGTTGCCAAGAATGTGTCTGCCTTTTGATGCAAGCGTTAAGGATGACTTGCGAATCTCCTTCAATGTGCAATCAGCGAAACCCACCTCTCTTTGCAAGTATTAAACCTGTGAATAAAGCATGTGCTTCTGCACTATTGTTTGTGCCTTCTCATAATGGAGACATTGTAATTGCTATAACATTGCCCTGCCAATCCTGAATGCATGCTCCCAGCCCCGATTTGCCTAGATTTCCTTGTGATGCCCCATCAAAATTGAGTTTCAGGATGCCCGATAAAGGAAGTTGTCAATATACTTCAGCTTGGTTAACTTTAGGCAGATCTAGCTTCCCTGATCCCCACCCTGTTGGTACAACTAGTTTTTTCCATGCATGAAGAATCCTGCCATCCCAAGGTGTAATGACTAGATTATATTTGCATCTACTCAGACTCGCATTTGTCACCTCTGAAATTGATCGTTCAATTACTTCTAATACCATATCTATGAAAGAGAAGTCTCTTCTAAAGATGCGTTTGTTCCTTTCCCACCATATGGCCCATACCACTAATACTGGAGCACACTTCCAAATGTTAGTAAAAAAAGAATTTGTGTAAAGAATGGGCCATGAATGAAAAAGATCCCAAATATTGTTTGGGAGAGGGGTGCTATAATTTAATTTGTTGAGAATAGATATCCAACATTGTTGTGTAAAAGAGCATCCCACAAATAGATGATCTACCATTTCATTGTTGTCATCACATCATAAGCACTTAAAAGGTGGAGCAATGTGCAGTCTTTCCAGCCTATCACTTGTCAGAATCCTGTGTTTCATTTCTAGCCAAGCAAAGCACCCATGTTTTCGCAGTACTATAGGATTCCAACAGAACGCTCGTATGCTCAAGAAGGGGATTTGTCTGATCCTAATAGTTGCAAGATTTGATATCCCTATTTAATTGAGTAGTTTTCATCCTTGGCTGGGGCCCATATTAGTTTGTCGTCCCTACCCGAGAGGAAGAATTGCTTGTTTGATAGTATGCTTCTTAGGATGCCCCTATCATTATGACTCAATGGTAATTCATCTGGGTCTTTCCAAATGACTTTACCTAAATATAGGCAAACTGCTGAAATATAGTGTATTAAGTGTGTCCCCTAATGTTCTTCTATCAGTGTCCTGATGTTATTTGTGTTTGGGATTATAGTTAGGGGGGGCTGACCATTCCACAAGTCTCTCCAGAACTTCACACTAACTCCATTATTTACTTCCCAAGTCACATACCTATGGACCATCTCCCTTGAAGAGACCATAAAGTCCCAAATTGATGACCCTTGGGGTGGATCCAGCATTGTGAATATACTTGAGGGATCATTTTTGTCCTAATATTTTTGTTGCATGACTTGACACCATGTGGTTTGAGATTTAGTGTACATTTGCCAAACTAGCTTGCCACCAAAGGCTGCATTTCTTTTTGCTAAATCCTCAACACTAGCACCCCCAACTGCTGGTATGTGGGCCATGTCTTGAAGTGAAATAAGAGGAATTTTCTTTTCACCATTCATATTTGCTGACCATAAAAATCCCCTTATCACTTTTTGAATTTGTGATATGATTGAAGCGGGAGCCTTAAGAACTTCCAAATAATAATTCAGGATAGCTGATAACACTGGTTTAATCAGAAGGATTCTTCTTGATAGAGATATCCATCTTGCTTTCCATGTCACCACTCTAGTCTTGATACACTCCAGGATTGAAGACCAGTAGCTTGCTTTATTGGTGCCCATAAAGAAGGGTATCCCTAGGTACATTGATGACAAGAAGTCTGGTGTAAATCCTAAGATCTGAACTATTCTGTCTGATATGACTTTGTTAGTGTCAAATAAATAGATCTTTGATTTCGTTGCATTGATTTTTTGTCCTGAGATTTCCAAATACAATTGGAGTATGTGATTAATTTGTCTAGCCTCTCTAACTTGTGATATGCCAAATAGGAAGGTGTCATCTGCAAATAAAGAATGTTTGATGGCTATATTTGTACCACTGATGTGTGCTCCTTTCCACTTTCCTAACATGTTCTGTTGTTTGATTGTTCTACTGAATGTTTCAGCCGTAATGATAAAGAGGATTGGGGATAGAGGATCACCTTGTCGCACACCTTGTGTGGAGGAAAAAAACCCCAATGGATTGCCATTGATAAGTAATGAAAACCAAGCTCCTGAAATGCAAGCTTTGATCCATTTACACTAGCGTTTGGAGAATCCCATTTTGTGTAACACCTGTGATAAAAATGTCCAGCAGACTCTGTCATAATATTTCATCATGTCCAACTTTATCATGAAGTTTGAGGATTGATTGACGTTAATGGAATGGAGAACTTTGTGGGCTACTAGTGCCCCTTCCATTGTTTCTCGACCTTGAACAAAACCTCCTTGCTCAGGGGAAATAATATTGGGGATAAGGTGTTGCATCCTCAAGGATATAGCTTTGGTGATTATCTTGTATGTTAAATTGCAAAGGGATATGGGTCGGAAATCTGTAAAATTCTTTGGGTCTTTTATTTTTGGAATGATTGCTATATTTGTAGTATTAAAATACTTGAGCATACTTTTTCTTTTCCTTGACTCCTCGACCGCAGCTAGTAAATCCCAACCAATGACATCCCAACAACATTGAAAGAAGAGAGTAGTGAATCCATCCGACCCAGGGGCTTTATCTGGAGGAAGAGAGAATACTACTTTTCGTATTTCTTGAATAGTAAAGGGAGCCATGAGCATGTCATTTTCTGCAGGTTACACCATTGTAGGAATAGCTTCCATAATTTCCTGCACTTGTGCTTCCCAGGGCGATGGAGATGTGTTTGGTGCTAATATATTTTAAATTAATTGACCCCTTCCTCACTAATTTTTTGTGCATTGGTTATCACGTTTCCATTATGTGCATCCTTAATTTCAAAAATTGTCTTGGCTTCTCTTTTTTGTTTCGCTGAAGCATGAAAATACTTAGTATTTTTATCCCCTTCATGTAGCCACAATTCTCTTGATTTTTGTCTCTAGTATTCTTCCTCTTTGCTGCACAACTCTTCCCAGTCTTGTTGAAGGAGTTTTTGTTTACAATAGGTGTCATTGGTCATACTACTTTGAATTATTTGGCTATGTACATCTTTCGATTGTTGTTTAACCTCCTCTTTCTACTTAAAAATGTTCTTGAAGACATGTTCGTTCCATTTTTTGATATGCTCTTTTATGTGTTTCCGTTTCATGGCCAACTGATGCATCTTTGAACCAATAAAACGGGGGGAATTGACCCACCATTGCCTTAAGAGGTGAAGAAAATGCAGGTGATGAAGCCACATTCTCTCGAACTTTAAAGATGAGTGGTGTTGACTTGTATCTAAATTATCTATCTGGGTGATTGTAAGTGAAATTGGGAAATGATCAGATCCTGGCGTAGAGAAGATCTTTGATTGGATTTTAAGATTGTGAAGCTTCCATTCTTGTGATAGAAGAAATTTGTCCAGACGAACAACAATTTGTGCAAACCCTGCTCTCTTATTTATCCATGTGAATGAGCCCTGAGTAGGATGAATATCCATAAGGTTATTGTTGTCAATGAAATGAGAGAAGTCTTGTATTGTCTTGATAGGTGGACTAATACCCCCTATTTTTTCTGATTGGCAGAGGATCACGTTAAAAGCTCCCCCTAAAATGACATTTGAAGAATCTTGAAGCTGAATAAGATGGTTGAAGGTGTCCCATAATCTAAGTTTATCTTGAGTTGTGCTGGGCCCATAAATGTTTATCAATATGAACAAGGTGTCGAATTATGTCATTTTCAATATTTGCCAATTGTTATCTTGCTAGATAAGCTCCCCCTGAATTGTTAGAGGATTCCAAAGAACTGCCAAGCCTCCTGAGGCTCCTATTCCTGCAGACTGCATTGAAGCCCACTTTGTCCATGTTGCAACTGTCTTACCAAAAGATTTTTGGGAAATTTTTGTTTCTTGTAGCATGATAATGTCTGCCTTCATAGAATCAATAACTTGTTTGATCCTTTTTCTCTTGTCAGAAGCGTTAATGCCTCTGACACTCCATGAGTTTACCTTCATTGCTGACAAGGAGAACCTTTCATTCTCCTTGTCACTCGTTTGGTAATATCAAATCTGTCATCCAAAGTGGATTGAATTCCTGCATCTATTTCCCGTTTTGTTTTGGAGTCTTTTGGTCGGCCTCTTGTTTTGGGTGTTTTGATAAGACTGTGACACTTGGCTGGAGATTGAGCTATGGAGAGTGTCTGATGATGGTCAAAAGACCCTGTAGGCTCTGGCTGCTCTAACTTCTTGATGCACACCTCTGAGTTGTTAGATTCAGTCCCATCGAGGAGAGTTGTCAATTGGTTGTGCCCTAACTCCTCGGTCATCTTTTGCACCTGCTGGTAGATGCAGTTTTCCACACCTAATTCATCTTCCAAAGATGTTGTTAGTGGCAATTGAAATTGATGTGGTTGATTTGGTTGCCCGATCTTCCTACAAATATAGTCATCTTTTGGTAGGAGATCCAGTGTCATAGAATTGCAGGAGGTGTGGGCAACATGTTCTCTGTAAATTTGTTCAGATTTATAGGGGTTAGTATCCTCCTCCCTGTGCTTTGTAATTGTGACCTTGATACTTGAGGTTGGCGTTGCGCTTGCCCTTGCCCCTGATGCTGCTTTGAATGTCATAGAGCCACCTTCTTGATTGCCTCCCGAGCATCCAGAATTGCTCCATCCTCTTTGGGTATTTCAAAAATAATTTTAGTTGATAGATCTGAGGTAATTTGATCCCACATAGGTGGGGCCTGACAATCTGAATTTAGGCTTTTGCTGAAAGGCTTCTTTAAACTATGAGATGGGATCATGGTTTCCAGTTTTCCAAAAGTCGGCGAAGATGTTGGGGAAGATGCAGTGACCCCAGAAGTTGAGGGTAAGTATTGCATGCTTGGTCGAAATGGAAAATTCTGAAGAAAGTGCATCACCAATTTCAATAGATGCGATACTTTTACAGCTATATTCTGGACTTTTCCCGTACTCTCCGAGTTTCTAGTTGAAATATCTGTCTGTATGAAATCATAGTCTGATTTGTGGCCTTTCGAAAATTTCTTGTGAGCACACGCTGCTGGATTAGAATTATGATCTGGACAAACTAATGTCGCACCTTTCTTGATCTCTTGACATTGTGTATTAAATTGCCCGACTCTGTGTTGGAGTTTATTCACTGAAGCTTCATTGTGAATATTGATTGTTTGAATCCATTTCCCCCACTGAGAGTTAATAGAAATTTGGCTTGGCATATCTTTGTGCATATCTAAGAGCAGGCATACTCTGACTTCTAGATGTGAGCGTTCAAAAGGGATGAGATCATGCCTGATGAATATCCCCAGTTTGTTTGCCAAAATTTGGATAATTTCTCGGTCTCGGTATTCAAGGGGCAAAAGAGGAAACGAGATCCAAAATGGGAAGAAGTGAATTCCCTGCGGGTGAGGTTTGAAGTTTGGGATCCAGAGCATGGTAAAAAGGCCAGACCCTTGGCAGAACCAGCCTTTCTGTTTGTGCACTTCATCTCTATCAATTTTGTAGTTAAATATAGCAATGAAATACTTTGATTCTGGATCTAGGTAAAACAAATCTTTTAGACCTTTCCAAGAAGAGGACGCCAATTTCGTGATATCAGAAAATGATAGAGTAGGGCAATTGAACTTACCAATGAGCGCTGAATGGCGGAGAAGGCCAATAGTGTGCTGCAACAATTGTCCAGGGAGAGTGATAGTCAACGAGTCAGACACATTCTTGAAAGGTTCTGAGTCTGCGGCTTGTTGTTTTTTCCAAATTTGGGCTGGCTGATTTGGCTTGAAGGGGTCTCTAAGTGGGTTGAGCAGATCTGATTCTGCAGTTGTCATCATGGTTCCTTGCTTATCTGAAGTACCTTCTTGGGTTCCTGAAATATTGACTCCTTTGGTACGGTTGGCAGCTCCATTCTCCTTCTTATCAGAGTCATTCTTTACCAGATCCTTTGGGTTTCTGGAAGTAGTGAATGAAGGCGGCGATCCAGGGGGAATGCCCTCACAGATATAAAAAATGGGTTGCTGCTGAAATGGGCGATGAAGACGCTTTCCCATGTTGCCCAGCCTCCCGATCCCAGAAGGTATAGGTTTTCCTCTGTTCCTCTGATCAAAACCCTGTTTGAGATTTTTGAAATTTGTGTTTTCCCGCCCAAAACCTTTTTCAAGTTTTTGTGCGTATCGCGACTGGGTTAGGGATCCCAATTTAGGCCCGCTATCCTCTGCTTGTTTTGAAGATTTGCCTACTTCAAAGGAGCGTATGCCTTGGTAGGACACCCTGCCATCCGTGCTTTCGGGACCTGGTCAAGATCTAGGTTGTGATATGGGAACCTTGATAGTGGGTGGTTTCCTTGAGGGCAATGTAGCGCTACGCTGGACGTGAAATCTGGGGTTTACAAAGAAGGGCTTGGCCGGTTGCACTACGGCTTTTCCCCTAAAAATTGACGACATCGTGTTGCAAATCTGAATGACCTTGATGTGGGTTTTTTTCCACAAATGTGCATCTCTGAAACCCGAGACCATTATGCACAGACTTAGCTGGTTGAACAAAGGGTGTTCGACGAAATATGCGGGCTACGTCTTTGTCTATTGATGAATAATGCTCTTGCTCAGGTTCTGTAGGTCGCATTTTGCTGGGATCCTTTTGTCATCTGAAAGCCTGCCATTGTCTGGCCTACAGAGCTCGTGCTTCTGCTACTGCAGCTGCTCGTACTCCTGCTCCTGCTCCTGCTGCTACTCGTGCTCCTCCTGCTCCTGCTCCTGCCATTCTCAGACCTCATATACTACTGAAATGTATAAAAAAACAGACCTAAACTTTCCCTTATTTACCTCCAACACCTCTTCGTGCCCGTTGCACAGTCACACTAAGGTGCGATTGCTGGTTTCGTCCCTAGAATGTCACACATGCATGCTAGGAAGGACGTTCGATTCCCAATATGGGATATAATGACCTTTATTACTAATGTGATGATTTGGTGTACTTGCTCTTCTAATTTGATTTTAATTCAACATATTGGCAGTTTGGGGTATCTTAATAGGTTTTCCTCCACTAAGCAGTTAGTTCCTTGCAATCCGTGGTATTACAGCGAAGTTTTCCAGTTTGTGAACATGTGGGGCCCTAAAAAACACTCAGAGCCGGTTAGTTGTGAAGCTTTGCAAAAGAATGTGGAATTATGGAACGTGTTTGTTGTTGCTGGTTTGACACAGTTTTGCTATGCCATGAGGGGATATAATGATAATCTCACATCCAAATTGACTACTTCCTGGTCTGGTGACAAGCTGAAGGTGGGGAGTCATAAATTTTGTGGTCTCGTCTCAAATGATAGCGGATGTGAGGAGTTTCTACAATTATGGAATGAGGGTTGCCCAAAAAAAGTTCAGGAAACTATCAAAGCTTCATAAAAAAGTTTCTTCAGAATCGAGAGTAGTTGAAAAGGTTTCAAAATACATATTTAGGTTTACCTTGCAGATTTCCAACCAACAGTATCAGAGTGCATATGACTACTCTTTTGATTTTGTATTTTTAATGTGTAATATAATGAGCAGAAATGATCATTCAACCAATTTTTTTTTTTAATATAGAAATGTAAGTTGTGCAACTGTTGCTAACATTTCTTCAATTATATAAGAATACATTAATGCATATCAGTTATGCTGACAACAGTTACACATCTACTGACTACAGCATAGATTAGGAATAAATTAGTAACTTATCAATTGCATATCACTTTTGCTGCCAATAATGAGTCATTTGCAATTGGTTGTGATGTCAATTACAATAGAACACAATCACATTAGGTGAGACAAGTGGTGAGATTAAATTTTGTCGCATGTCTTAAATAATTGTAAATATTAATTGTATAGATTGATTGCTTAAAGATCGTACCCTGATCAATTACAATATATTAATACTTTTGAGTCTAAGAGAGTGGGAAAATTGGTTTGATAAAGGGAGACATCTGATCTCAAGCAAATAAGAGTTACTTTTCTGGTAACGCAGATGTACAATAGAGCAGGTTTGAGGGATTCCAGTAAAGAGAAGAGCATCACTAATATAATATATTAAAAAAAATATAAAAAGAATCTTAATAAATTTTTACTTTTTATTAAAAAATTGTGCTTTACGCAGATCAGATTCCTAAAGAATTAGAATTCTGAATTTTTGATTTAAGATAAAGTGCACATATACTCACCCTCTGCTGCAAAATTATAAAATAATTATTACCATATCATTCAAGATTACTATTTTCTAAGAAAACATACAATACTGGGTGAAAGGTAATTCCAAACTTGTCAGTAAGAAATACAATTTATATCCAGATTTTCTATTATTATTTGGTATTGATCCCCACCTTACTATTTAGAAATTTCTATGAATGATTGAAGGAAAGGTAACTTAATGACACGGTAACTGTTGAACCCTGCTTTGTAAAACAGGTCCTCAAATTCTTTCCATGTTCTTTCTTTTCCACCAGTAGAAGCAGCCATCATGCACATGTCAAACAATAAACCTGCTCGCCTCTTTGTCCCTTCTTCTTCATCAATGATTGCATCCACAATTAATACTTTCCCGTCCTCTGGTATTGCTTTGTGGCAATTTTTTAAGATTTTTAAACACTGTTCATCATCCCAATCATGCAAAATCCACTGCAGAAAACCCAACAAAAGTATCTTGTAAAATCAGGATTTCAAAAATTAAATTTGATTTGTATACAAAAGAATTTGAAAACATACCTTCATGAAAATTGCATTTGCTGAAGGTATTTGCTCAAACATATTACCCTCCACATGCTCTACTCCTGCATATTTGCATGAATTTACTCAAACTCATTGCTCTTCACATGCACTTCTCAATAAAATTCAGAAAAAAGAAATGGTTACCAATTATATAACCATGATGGAGATTGAAATGAACGCCACCCTCTACAAATCTAAATACTAGTTTTCTATAAAGTTTAGATATGGAAATAGTTACCGACCATGTATGGGAGCAGCAGTCCCTATGACATGAGGAAGGTCGAAATTGATGCCATGAATGTGGGGATATTCTTCCACAATTACAGATATTGCAGATCCTACCCCTCCTGCAACATCCACTACACTCTTCAAGCTTCTAAACCCATCATAAATATTCACCACATAAGCCATTAAAGGTCTAGTATTAGTAGCCATGCCCTCGTTGAAAGTCCTGTTTGTTTCAGGATTGTTGCTCATGTATTCAAATATGCCCATACCATATGCTTTGATGAATGCAGGGCAGCCTTCCATGACAGATTCATGAAGATGCTGATAACCATCTATTATACATTTCATATTAATGGCCAACACAGTGGGTGCACAGGATTTTTGGGCAGCATTTTTAACCAGTAACTTAGAAAGGCTGGTGAGGCCATATTTGAATTGGGCAGTGCCACCATAATCCACTGTGCTCTCTTCTGTGAAGACACCAATGGAAGCCAGAAGCCTCATGATTCTAAACAGGTACTCAGTATGGGCAGGTTTGTTGGTGGAAATTGAAATATGTGAAGCAATTTGCTCCACAGTTAGGGGATTATCACCACCATGGATGGCAATAATGTCAGGAATGCTAAGCAAAACTGCAGCTCGAAGGGCCATGGGCTTGGCTGCTGAAAGAATGATTTCATAGAGCTGGATATGTGCTTCCATTGAAGATACCGAGGAAGCCATAGTTTGCCTCATCTAATACAAACTTGGTCAATTTATAGAAAAGTCATGAAAAGAGAAACGTGGAACAGCAATACAATATCAAACTGTTTATAACAGCTATCAGCAAACTGTTTGTCAGTTCTAAAACGTGAATGAAACCTTCTAATATTTAATGTTTAAATTGAGTGTAAAATGTTTTTGTAAACTGCTTTTTATTTTTTTAATATATTGTAAAGTCACTGCAGTTCCTTGAAACATATAAAAGAAGGAAAACGTGGTTTAGCACATCACAGTGACTCTGAAGACGCATTGCCAACTTGTGGAGTGCGGGCCAGCTCGTCAAGATCACTAGGGACCCAATTTTTAAACTCTAGTGTGTTGATTTAGCTATCGATAAGCGATTCGAGACATTCTCTTTTTTGATCTCCTTTTATATTTTTTTTCATTTTCCTTATCCGTGCTTATCCTACATTTTCCATGTTTCCGTTGTCTGATGATATATTGCTTTAACATAATATATATGATTTGAAATCACAGTTACTCCAATTTTCCTGCTAACAATTGCTTTGCGGATTTCAGCATGTGCTCAAATTTTTAACTGAATTACTTAAAGTGGCTCAAATTTTCTGTCATTTATATAATTTTAAAGTGGCTGTGTAACATATCACAGAAGTAAAATGTGTTTGTCACTATTTTTTCTTCTAAAATATTGTACGTAGTTATATTGAAATATATGTTTTGATTTTGTGATTTTTCATATATTTGTCAATCTTTCTTATAATTATGGAGGTGATAGTATTATGTGCATGTATTTTATTTTAATATATTTTTTATTGGTCTTGTAGAGGTATGATTATGTATCAGTGTTGGTGAGTTGGTTTCTTCTTGTTTTCACTTTTCTTTTCCTCTTTCCTCTCTTATAGAATTTTCTTAATTTCTGGCTTTGAGCTCTTCTTACTATCCAAACTTCTTCTAAGTTAGAGTTGTTCTTGCTAGGATTCTAGTGAGCTCACTGCTCCCAGCCTTCTTTCTTCTCATTTTCTTATCGCTTCACTCTTTTATTCAGTCTTATTTTCCCTTCTATTTCATATTTGAAGATCCTCTTTTCTTTTGTTTTACTCATTCAAACTATAATAAATTATGAAAATGATTAATGATTGTTAAATTAAAAAGAAGTCTCAAAAAATATGTCACATATCCTCAAGTGTCCCAAATCATCACAAAATGACATCTCACATCTACTAATCCGTCCTTTTCATATTTCAAAATATTTTTTAAATGCATAGTTTTGTGCTCATATTGAAGTTGGCTAATATGCTAACTATATTTCTTTTCCCTTAAAATATTTATAGTTTCTTATTGAAAGATGCATTTTTTTATAAATTAACTTTAAAAAAATAGAAAATAGTAGTCTTTAAATTATATTCAATTTCTTGAATATAATTATAATTATATTCAATTATATATTAAATTATATTCAATTTCTTGAAAGAGTAGGTTTGAATGGAGGTAGAGGCGAGTGAGTTAGTTGAAAGAGAGGGGGAGGTGGAAGAGATTTTTTGAAAGATGGGGACTTTGGATCTGGGTCAAAGGATGACAATGATGGTGATAAGGTGTCAATCACTATTTTGGGCGTTACTTTTGTAGGTTTACTTAGTGATGTGGCACCTATATTCTTGGAAATGGTTCTTCCTTTTGGCATACTTTTTCTCTTATATTAGTGGCATATTTTGCCATTTTCATATTTCTTGCCTACTCACTATTTGTATTTATGGCATGTTCTGCGTGGATTTTGTGGATATTGGTGATTCTTATGTGTCTGAAGGGAGGTATGATGTTGACTGGTTGACAAAGGTTTTCATTGATGAGATCCTCTATTTTGATTTTGGAGCAGGTTATTTTTCTTCTTGTTTGTCTTCCACATTGGTCTTTGAAGTTGCTAGGACATCTATTTCTCTATTTTCTGCATATAGGGGTTTTTGTGGGCTCCTTTCCCTTTTTTTTTTTTCTTCAGTTCCCTTCTATTTTGAGAGCTTTCGTTCCTTTAATCTTCTCAAGGGCTTGTCTATGTTGGAGCGATTTATGTGTGGTGTCCATAAGTTTTTTCCTAGTTTTGTGTGAATTGTTAGTTTGTCTAGTTTAAATATTTTTTATGGGGGTTGTTTCTACTCAAGTTACCTTTTTTGGTCCCTCTTTGATTGTGGGGAGCATGCTTTCCCCTATTTTGGCTTGGTTTGAGATGTGAGGAGTTTCTAGCAGTCTTAGGGGAGGGTTCCTCCTCCAAGTTTCTTGTTGACAACTGCATCATTCTCCTTTGTTTTCCATTGTTTGGCTATTTTTTTTTTAGTGTTTTGCCAATTTGGTGCCCTATTTTGTGGGCTTTTTAGTCCATTTCTTCTCAGGATAATACTGATAATTTTCAAGGACATGTTTTGGCTTCCTATTGTTTTTTATTAGGGGTCACTTCTAATATTTGGGTCATGCTTTCCCTTGTGGGAGCTTGGTATTTTTTGTTTCTTTTTTCTCTTGACGTCTCATGTAATTATTCTCTTGGTTCATTCCCATGTCGCTCTTATGGAGGCAGGAAATATTCTTGTGGCTAAGGATAGCATTTTGTTCATTTTGCTCCTTTCCTCATTTTTATGGTTCCTGTCAAGGTGGTGGCATCCCCCATGGAGGTGGATATTTTCCCATTATGAGAGGTTAAAAGCTACTTTATGTGGTCTTTCTTATCTTTGGCTACTTCTAGACGTATGATTAACTCAAGTTGGGCTCTTCCTTTCAGTGGTCTAACCCTCTACTATTCCTATTAAGGCAAGTTCCTTTTCTAATGAGGTGGAAATGGGTTTTGCAGGAGAGGTGATGACTTGATGTTGGGGTTCCTTTGTTGTTTGCTACAAGATGAATTTGGGAACTATTTTAAAATCCAATATGAAGGTTTGTGGAGCCTTGAAAAACCATTTTCTCCTTTTCATGCTCTTGGTTGCTTGGGAGGTTCAAATTTTTCCAATTCATCTTTTAAGGTTCATCTTTAAGTTTCTAGTAGAGAAGGTAATGTGAGCCCTGTTAAATCACATTGTTTAAAGGTTAAGGGATCTTGAAAAAACCTATATTTAGTAAAACTAAAAAATATAAAAGAAGGAAAATATGGTTTAGCACATCACATTGACTCTAAAGAATTCATAATTATCTCATCAATTACAGACTCTCAATTTGGGAGGCATCGACAACTTGTGCAATCCAAGCTAGTTCATTATAATCACTAGGGATCCCATTTTTAAAATCTATTGTATTGATTTAGCTATTGATAAGCAATTGATACATTTAAATCTCTCTCATTTTTTTTTCTTATTCATGCTTCTTGTTTTTTCTTCATTTCTTTGAGTTCTCATGATACACTGCTTTAGATAACATATATGATGTTAAATCACAGTACCCCAATTTTCCCTCTAACGATTGCTTTGTCATTTTCAACATGTGGGTACCAACAGGCTTCACAAGTTTTAACTGAATTATTTAAAGTGGCTCAAATATTCGGTCCAAGTGGCTCAATTTTCCTTTCATTTATATTACTTCTCTATAACACGTAGAAATAAAATGTTCTTTGTCACCATTTTCCATGTAAAATATTGTAAACACTCATATTGAAATATAAATCTTGAAAGTGGGGTTTTCATATATTTGTCTATTATTCTTGAGAAATAATAGTGTGATGTTTTATGTCCATGTATTTTGTTTCTTAGTTTTCATTTTTACTAGTATAGATATAATTATGTATTATTGTTGATCATTTGTTCTCTTTTTTTTTTGTTTTCTTTTTCCTTTCTCTTTCCTTTCTTGTAGAATTTTCTTGGTTTCATGCTTCCTTTTTCATCCTTTCCACCCCTTTTGACGCCTTCCTTACTAACCAAACTACTTCTAGTTCAGTGTTGTTTTTTCTAGGACACTAGTGAGTTCACTACTTATGCTCCTTTCTTCTCATTTTCTTATCCCTTCACTACCTTGTTCATTCTTCACTTTCCTTTTCAAGTTCTTTCTTAGAACTCCCTATTTTTTTATTAGAGTAAATAGGTTTTGAAGGGACCTTAAAACCCTATTGTAAAAGGAGACAAATAAAAACAAAATGATCCAAACGAATAACAACTACAAATAGTAGCTAAACATTAAAAACCTAAACATGGTACACAACCCAATAGAGAACAAAGAAAAATGGGCTCATATACCCACAAGATTACTATAATTTTTTCACAACCTTAGCAGTCTCCACATTTTTACAGATGACATCCTCATTTTGCTCCTTCTTTCCTTTGACATGGGTGTAGGTTCTTGTAAAGGGTCCTTATACTCAAATTGATTTTTTACTCTTTTCCTAGTCCGCTATTGCTATAGAAGAAGCCACCAACTTATACTTTCACAAAGCATTGGCATTGAGAGCTTGACCTCTATCATTTAGCTTCCCTAGGCCATTAAAGCTATTCTTCTTTGTTGTTCTACTAACAACTAATATGACTCTAAGTTTCTCATGGACCTTGCCAATAGTTTTTTCCAAGATCATTCTAATACTTTCTCTATGATCTATTTTCACGGTTTGAATTTATTAGCCATAGCTTGAATAAGGGAAATCATCTTATTTTAATTATCTATATCAAAACCCCAACTCATAATTTTTTGTTGTTTATTATTCTTGGAATTAATGCAATTAATAGCATCTCTCAAAATAATTAACTTAAAAAACCAACCAATTTAAAACTTTAAACTGCCCATCAGAAACATTTTGTGTAATAGATAACATATCCCCTATTCTTGTTGTAGAGGATCCTTTTTCAAGGTCAATAGGGCCCCTTCCTCCATTTAAACATGGATTTGTATATAAAAATTTACCTCAATAGGCCACATTTTTAGCTTTGATACCCCACATCCCCTTCTTTTCTTGTTCCTTCTTGATATCTAGGGTTATCATTAGTCTCCAAAACGTTAGGGTCAACATCCTCACATCTATTCCCAATCTTGGCTTCAGAATATTTCTTCTTCTTTTTACCTTGATTAACCTTTTTCCCTTTTTTTTATTTTAGAGGAATCCCCTTTCTTAGGATGCTTGTCCATTTTTGGTGGTGTAGGGGTGAAATAGGTTGGGACGTAGACCGTAAGAGGAACATAATCAAGATCACACAAATCTGTCTCATACCATCTAGGCCATGATTGATTCGCCAAAGGGGAGTCCTTTTTGAGTTGTTTCCTATTACCCATATGATAGCTAGCCTCTTCATTTGATGGATTTTCCTCTAGGATTGTAGACTTTTTTGAGAAATGTACATGCACATATTGTGCGATTTCAATCCTCTGTTTGGACTGAGAAGGCTTCGAGGGTATGAACAAAACTTTGACATGTTCCATAATAAGTAAAATAAGTGCTTCATGAAGGACTGGTGAATTTTGATTCTTCCTATGTTCATTAATACTAGTATGAATAGAGGAAAGAAAATAGTAGGACATTAAAACCAATCTATTATGACTAAAATGGTTTAAAAGAATGAAACAATAACGAAACAAGCTAGTAAAGAGATCATCCAAAGTTATATACCTCATTACAACCTCACCCACATCCATCTAGATGGGCTTGATGGTTCCTTGATCAAAGCCTCCATAAGTAGTTCTCTTCACCTTCTCGCATTCATTATCCTTGAAGAAGATGGAGATAGCTTCATTCAAAACTACACAGTCTCTATAGAACTTAAGCTCCCTCTTTCTTTATGTCATTCAAATATAATAAATCATAAAAATCATAAATAATCATTGAATTAAAAAATCTAAAATATTATATCAAATATGCTCAAGTGCCCCAATTTCACAACAAGATGTGTAAAATCTACTCATGCGTCTTTTACTCATATCCAGATATTTTTTAAATGCATATTTTTGTTCTCATATTGAGGTTGGCTTTAAGGCTAAGTACATTTTAGTTTTCTCTTTCAAATTATAATGGTGCTTTATTGAAATATAATTTTGTTTTACAAATTCATTTAAAATAATTAAAATATTATTCTTTGTACACTATATTCAATTTCCTACAACTTTTTCTACTACAATGCTGCATCTTGGGTTTATAATCAATTCAAATTTGAAATGTAGTTTCTTAGTTTTTTTTTAAATCATCTTTATTTCCACTTAAGGATATTCTTTATCCCATCATGAACTTGAATCCACACAAGTGTTGTATGAATATGGTGTTAGTTAATTTGAATAAACATGTAGATAAAAAATGGCCAAGTATAGGATGTGTATGTGACCAAGTATAATTTATTTATGTAAATGTATGATTTTTCCATGTGTTGATCATGCATAGCGTAAAGCTGTTCGTGCAAGAGTTGATAATGTTGCAATTGTAAGAATTAAATATCCTAAAGTCATGCAATGTGACCAAAGGTTGCACGAGTATCATTTTGTTGTGCTTTATTTCACAAATTGCTCAAATCTATAATTGCATACATGAGCTTGAAGCCATTAGAAACCTTCAAGATTTTATAATGAATATTTTAGAATTAAATGTGTTGATATTTAAATGATGTGGAATAGTGGATCAGCAGAAAAAATATATGCACATATCGTCCATCCTTTCTTGTAGAGGAATGGTCTGTATTACGTCTAGTGCTCACATGAAGAACTTGGTTGAATTTGACTTAAAAAACTATTGTCTAAGTTGAAGCATATTTTTATTGTACACATATATTTTCCCTTTTCTTATAAAAGTTATGTTCCCACCGTGATGGTGGAAACCCAGAGGTTCTAATAAAAAAAATGGGATGTATTCCACCTTGTCTTGGAGAGTGATTTCCTCATTATAATAGCAAAAACCTAGCTAAGAACATAGAAATTTGGATTCATTATGTGTTAAAAGTGTGTCTTCGTAATGTACGTGCCTATTGATTACTTATATATGTGAATAATTACACATTTTACAGAACTTATGAATCAACAAATATCTAAAGATATCATTGCTTTATCCAAGAACTATGAAAACTCTAGAGTGAACTAATTGGTAGTTGTTATAAATGTGGTCCGAACTATGCATAAGTGTGCATGCCATGGGGGTCATACTCTTGTACTTTCACACTTAAATGAGAGGGTGTCGTTTAACTAATTCATTCTTAGGTATATGATAGATTGAATGTAAATTAGTGCATAATGTCAATGTCATTTATCTAGATCACCTGACTCATTACAATAGAATACTAAAGCATTGTTAAAATTAGTGGAGCGCTTTTTTTTTCAAAAAGGAAGTAGAATATATATATATATATATATATATA
>MU226949.1:2515749-2542827 GCA_018584345.1 Thuja plicata
TATATATATATATATATATATATATAGATCTTGACAACCAGAGTTAGATGTTATATGTCTTGGACCCACATATATACAAACTAAGAGACTAACTTAACATATTTAAGATAAAATTGAAACCCTCTATAAGACAAAAAGAGGTATGCTAATCATACTGTAAAATACTTTGTAATTGTTCTTCCATTGCATCATGTTGAACTTAATTTTCTCCATACTATTCTTCAAGATCCCTAACTTCACCTAAACATTGCTGGAGAGATGAGTTGGCATTGTCACAATTATTCTCTACAGAAAAAAATCGCCCAAATGCTACATTTAGGTCTGCAAATAAGGGTTGGTTTAACTATTGTGGGTTTGGGACAGACTCATTAGCAGGCGATGAGTCAATATTGTCATGTGCCAACAATACCAACAATGCATTTACCCTTCTTTGATTCCTTTATATGAGTTTGTGCCCTAATACAATGGTTTTCCTCTAAAGTTCTTATTGGGAGTGTTTTAATGGGATTTTGTATAACACAATGATTATGTTGTTGTCATATTAAGAATTTGGCCCTAAGGGTAAAGTTATAATGGTGTATTATTGTACTTTGAATGGGAGTTGTAAGATTTTGATGTGTACATGAATGTTTCATGTTATGATTATATATTATTAGGCACTATCATTTTCTCAATAAACTACTATGGAAAAATTGAACGTTTCTACATATATTATCATGAATGTCATGGTTTACACGCATCACTAGTTCAGGATGTAAAATAAAGAAGATACTAATGTCTTTCACTTGAATTTGATTTTAGTGATATAGTTATGATATCCAGGAGAACTTTCTTGTACCTAAAAGTATTAACTTTTTGCATATAGCGAGAGTACATTTATGCATAATAAAAACTATATCATTTTAGTTGAAATGTTAGAGATCATATTCTATCTCATTAGATTCCTTTAATTTATTTTCTATTTAGTTGGATTTTGAGATATCTACATCATCAAATCTTATGTTATTTTCTATAATAGGTGAAATATCCTACCCTTTTCTTTACTTTCACTATTCTTAAAGAGAACTTTTTCAAGAAATTTGAAGCCAATGGTTATTTAATTGTGTAATATATTTTAGGTACATTGGAGATTCTCTGTGTAGGTTTCATAATATGAAGCACTAATTACAAGACACATTAAAAAAATATTTTTCTTTATATTGATAATCATTCTTTAAATGTTCTAAACATATTTAAATTATATGTTTACTATTATTTTTTATTTAATATGCATATATTTGTCTCTTTTTGCATGCACATAAAAGAATTTACAAAATGTAATGGTGAAAATTTTATATGCACACTTTTTTCTCTTATTTTTAAAAGGTCCCACTTCATTGATTACATTCTCCTAAATGTAATAACTATCTAACATGTAGCATATTCTTGTACGAATGTGTATCATGACACCAAAATAGCCAATTTCCTTATTATTCATCCCTGGAGATTCAATCTCAATCCACAAATCATATATTCATCACCTTGGATTAAATCTACAAATATGGGTTTGGCCAAGCCAATACCCTTGTCATAGATCTTACTCTTAATTTTGTAAACTTTAAATTTCTAATTTTAATGTCCAAAACCATTTCACTAGTGATTATGAGTTAACTTAGCATATATGTTGATGTAGACATTATATTCTATTTAAATAAATTTATTGATTCCTTTTAAAATCATCTAGGAGTTATGAAGAAATATGTTAAGCCTATATTGGGGTTATTGATAGAGCATTTACAAGAGTGCTATTGCAGAATTTATCAAATTATCAATTGAACAAATTATCCAAGATTTATTGCATGTATGCTTATTTCTTTGAATTTTTTGTTCCTATTTCCTCAAGACATGCAGTCGTTTAACTAAGGAGAATATGCATTGACATTTTAATCAAAAACTTATTGTATACCAATGATTAAGTTCATTAAATTATTTTAAATTGCATTACTTAAAAACCACAAATCATTTCATATATTAAATTTAAAAAATAATGATTTCAATCTTGTCTAATAATACATAGTAAATATATCCACGTTTTACAATCATTCAATTTAATTTGGTCTATTGGTGGAAAACTTGTGCTCTTGAAAGAGATGTCACAAGTTTAAATTCCACATGGGGTAAGGCATGTATGCCTCATTTGTAGCACAGTTAAATGCCTCTTGCAAGGAGTAGAGGTAACCTCTTCCATGTTAAGACCAAAAAGAATAGCTAGTATAATAGACTATAAAAGTTCTTTTTCTAATATTATCTAGAAAGTTTGCCCATCACTATTTAGATCGAAGGAAATATAATTTAATGATACCGTAGGTCGTAAGCCCTACTTTATAAAACAGGTCCTCAAATATTTTACCCTCGACATGTTGTACTCCTGCATTTTAAGTAGAATTTACAGTCTGCCTAGTCGAACTGAAACAGTCAACAATAAATTTTCTATTTTTTTAAATTAATAAATGCTGAAAAACGGTCTAATCGGGTGAACTGACATATGTGTCTAGCATATGATTATGATTAGACAATCGATTGGACAATACCCAACGTTTCACATGGTACTAACTGAGAGAAACAGATAAATATGATAAATCACGTTTCCATAACTGAGCATGAATATGATAAATCACGTTTTCATGCATTGATACTTTTTAAGGCGCTGCAATGATTTTCAAATATACTAAAAAAAGATGAAGTATATTTAAAACCCATTTATTATAAAAAGGGCTTCATTCACGTTTTAGAACTGATAAACAGTTTACTGTAAACTGATAGGAACAATTTGATTTATAATAATGAGAGACGTTTAATCGTTGTTAACTGTTTTATATAATTTTATATTTGATAATGGGCAATCTTTCATCGTTGTTCCACGTTTCTGTGCCCATGACTTTTCTATAAATTGACAAAGTTTGTAATAGATGAGACAAACTATGGCTTCTTCAGAGTCTTCCATGGAAGCACATCTCGCACTCTATGAAATCACTCTTTCAGCAGCCAAGCCAATGGCTATTCGGGCTGCTGTTTTGCTTAACATTCCTGACATTATTGCCACCCATGGTAGTCAGAATCCCCTCTCTGTGGACCAAATTGCTTCACATATTTCTACTTCCACCAACCAACCTGCCCATACTGATTACCTGTTTAGAATCATGAGATTTCTGGCTTCCATTGGTGTCTTCACAGAAGAGAGCATAGTAGATTATGGCGGCACTCCCCAGTTCAAATATGGCCTCACCACCCTCTCTAAGTTGCTGGTTAAAAATGGTGCCCAACAATCCTGTGCACCCACTGTGTTGGCCATTAATGTAAAGTGTGTAATAGATGCTTATCAGCATCTCCATGACTCTGTCATAGAAGGTTGCCATGCATTCACGAAAGCCAATGGCATGAACTTATTTGAGTACATGAGCAATAATCCTGAAACAAACAGGGTTTTCAACGAGGGCATGGCTAGCGATACTAGCCCTTTAATGGCTTTTGTGGTGAAGATTTATGATGGGTTTAAGAGGTTGAAGAGTGTAGTGGATGTTGCAGGAGGGGTGGGGTCTGCAATATCTGTAATTGTGGAAGAATATCCACACATTCATGGCATCAATTTCGACCTTCCTCATGTTATAAGGACTGCTGCTCCCATACAAGGTCGGTAATAATCTTCTATCTCTAAACTTCATATATTCCGGATGCTCACAAATTTCATCATTAATACAAATGTTCTTTTATGTTTTTAGTTTTCATAGAGATTTAACATTGCAGGAGTCGAGAACGTGGAAGGTAATATGTTCGAAAAAATTCCTTCAGCAGACGCAATATTTATGAAGGTATTTTTATTTTTTGGTGTTTTTTTATTGAAATTAAAATAAAGTTTTAAATGGTGGTGTAATGAGATGTTTCATTATTATCGGTGCAGTGGATTTTGCATGATTGGGATGATGAACAATGTATTCAAATCTTAAAGAAGTGTTATGAGGCAATACCAGAGGATGGGAAGGTATTAATTGTTGATGTAGTCATTGAGAAAAAAGAAGGGATCAAGAGGCAAGCTGGATTACTGTTTGATATCACAATGATGGCTGGTTGCATAGGTGGAAAAGAAAGAACGGAGGAGGAATTTAAGGACTTGTTTTACAGAGCAGGATTCAAAAGTTACAAAATCTTCCAATTACCTTTCCTTCAAACACTTATAGAAATTTCTAAGCAATAAATAGAAATATCAAATAAACTTTCTAAATAATAATAAATAGGGACTTGTATGTGACGAAACATTATGTTGTATGTGGTGTGTTCCATTAGACATAATTGAAAGTGCTCAATAATATATTTGTAGTTTTCTAAATAATAATAATTTGGGATTTGTGCGTGACATAAATATTGTGTTGTATGTGCTATGTTCCACTCACACAATTGAAACCATTCAATATTCTATTAGTATAAGTTAGTATTGTGAACATTAAGGATATAAATGAGTTTTTAGTGTTGATGAAATTATGTACAATAAAATTTTAATTCACAATATAATTATGAGATATTCATTTGTATGCAACATGAATAATAATTATGTGTAGATTTGATTTTTGTATATTTAAAAGTTAAAAGATATATATAAAGACAAGGTTCTATTTTTTATGAATTTGTTTAAAATTTAATACATTATTTTCATTTGAGTTATTTATTTTTGATTGCATGTCTACTTTAGCTATATTATTATAAATTGTATGAAGATTGTATATTTGAAAATGTTTTTTATTTTTATGAAAAACATACAAAATGAAGGATTTTCTATTCTTGATGACGAGATTTTATTGCCTCTCTTATATTAGAATGTTTCATCATCATCAAAATAGGGGTTATCAAGTACAATTCTATAAATACTAGTAAGGAAAATATTTTCCATAATCTCATCAAGGAATTTGCGAATAAAAAAATGTAAATTGTATTCCATATCAAAAGGACTTTGGTCAGTTTCTTTAATGAGACATAAAGAGTAGGAACTAGACTATCAAAATTCTTTCAAACTATACTCATGCTTTGAAACAAAACTCTTGAACCAGGCTTTGTATAGTCAAGTTAATCTTTGAGCAAGAAACAAGTTCTTATTAGATAAAGCAAGAAAGGGCCCAAACACAACATCAAGTCTAAAAAGAAAGTCCAGAGAGAATTCACTACCAATGAATTCTAGAAACTAAACTAATATAAAGAAAACCACGAATAGAACCAGAAAAAAAAAAAGAAAATTGTTATGTTTTCTGATTTTTTAAATTTGGTCAACAATACATTTTGCAGGGAGCTTAGTCGTGTCCATTTGCAATTATTATATTCAATGAATACTCTATATTGTGAGGCATTTTGTTAAAAATACTTAACAATCCATCTACCCGTGCATTGAAACTTGCATGAGAACATATTTCCAAATAGTGAGCATACATCTACTTTTCTACATTTTGTATATCTGCTTGAGTAGATTTTATCATCTTCTTAATTAAACCACTCCTCTCAAACCTTGCAAACATTACATTCCATAGAATGGTATGCCACTAGTCTTATCACTCTTTCTACAATCGGGCATTGCGTCAAATATTTTTCATGCGGATCCCTTTTCCATTGTTTATATCAACATACCTTAAGTGTCTGTTTGGGTGCTGGAATATGCCTAGAATTGGCATTATCTAATTCTGGATAATGCCAAGTCCATGTTTGTGTCCATTTAAAAAAAAATAGAATTGGTATTTTGAAATTCTAATTTAGCCCCAAAATGGGCATATCCATCTTCCATCCAAATAGGTGGCATTGGAATTTTGAATTCTAATTCCAATTTTTATAAATGAAATTGTAAATATGGTCGGGTTCATTAGGAAGTGGTGAATTAGGTCATTTGGTATCTCGCAATTTTATACATTGGCACGGTGAATTAGGTCCTTTGGTATCTTGTCATGATAAAAAAAGATTTATCTTGCAATGTTAATGGAAGGAATTGCTTGCTTGAGACTCGGAGACTCTCTCAACACCTCATTTTATTCTGTCATGTGCTAAACGCCATTCTTCACCTCCTCTGTCGCTAGAGTCGGCCATTTTTACAATCAAGTGTGAAGTTGGGAACGAAAACCTAACTTAATAAATTGATTTTCTTATCTAGTTTATAGCAATTGTGCTATCAAAAATAAAGGTGATTAGCCCTAGACTTGTCAACCATTTCTCTTTGCTATTAACTAATGTTTATTTAAACATGTATCTATGCTTGTTCTGGAAAGTTACTTTAAAACACAGGGCATCAACCTCTTCTTCAGGAATTCATCTTGAAACTATGCTTATTATGCTGAGTAATCTTCAAATTTACAGGTTTGTAGTGGTTATTTCATAGATTCCCTATGTGCTTATTCTACATTAATTTGTGAAGAGTTTTTTTAGAAGTCTAAAACTTTTTGCACATCCTTCTTTTGAAAAATTTGGAGATCTAAATATTAAACATGGAAATTTATAGTATCATGAATAGGGTATCTGAATATAAATGCACAGGAGTAGAAATATTTACCTATGATTTTAATATAAATGCACAGGGTATTTGAATATAATTGCATAGGGTATCATGTGTATACTTGTAGGGTATTTGAATATAAATGCACAGTGTATCATCTGTAGACTCGCAGATCAACACATGTGCACAACAACTATGATTTTCTACAACAATTTTACAGAGTAGGTGTAAGCTCTCTTCTAATACACACCAAAAAGGAGAGGGGATAAGTATGCATATTCTAATACAATTGCAAGGTTTCCCTTACATTACATCTTTAATTCTTCTTGTATAGGATAATAAATATCATGTACAAGTTCCTTATCTGAAAAATAGTTCCACAAAAAAACTACTTTCATTCTTCATATGGTATTTGATCTGATCATTCTTGTTGGATTTTCAGAGTAAAATTTGATTGCCTTGAGCCTCTTTATTTGACTTTTAATTCTCTTATGTTTAATGCTGATAAGTTCAAATCTGATTATGTGTGGACTTTAAGAGATAAAGTTAAATCAGATTTCTTTTCTTATATACTTTGAGAGATAAGTTCAAATCAGATTTTGGGGAAATCTGATTTCTTCTTTGTACTTATGATTTCTTTTTTGAAGAGGAAATTTTCGATAAAGAAAAGAATGTATTTATTCTTCCAGATACATGTAAGAAGTTGTTTATTTTGTATGCAGCAGTAAATAGTTTTGCTTAGTGCTCTGTCTTATCAGAGACTTATTTATTGCAACAATAGTTGTAATTGATTATCTTGTTAATTAGTGATTGCTTCAAGATATTTTGTATGCAGCTCCAATTGCTGCAAGTTTATTCTGGCTATTGTAGAAGATATTTCTAGATTAATAGAAGCAAGAAGCTTGCATATCTCCATATTTATTCTATGTTTATGCTCTACCATGTTTTGGGGTTTCTTGATTTTATTCATTTCTGAAACAGAGCATCTCTATGTGAGTTTCCAGAATTTAGAGGGAGTGTATATTATTTAGATGGCATCAGAGCTGATTGGTCCTCAATCCTTGTGAGTTTGGGCATTTTTTTGGGGGGGTATTTGATTTTCTTGCACATGAGACATGGCTGGAGATGTAGAAAAGAGCTGGCAGAATCCACCGTCCTTCAATGGAAAAAATTATGATGTTTGGGCAAAGAAGATGAAGACCGTGATAGTAGAAAATGATTTGTGGGAGCTTGTGGTCAATGGATTTGTGGATGTGAATGCCCCAACTTTGTTTGCTTCCCTCACAAACAATCAAAAGACTCAAGTGAAGGAGTCAAGGAGGAAAGATGCAAAATCTTTGAGCTTGATTGAAATTGCCTTGACAGAGGCAATCTTTCCTAGAATAGCAGCAGCTGATTATTCTAAAGAAGCTTGGGATATCCTTCATACTAGTTTTAAAGGGACTGGAAAAGTTCGTGTAATGAAGCTCCAAATGCTTCAAAGAGAATTTGAGACTTTTCTCATAAAGGAGAGTGAATCTATTTCATCTTTCAGCTCAAGACTCTATGGTTTAATAAACTAATTGAGAACCAATGGAGAAACCATGAAGGAGAAAAGAATAGTAGAGAAAATTTTGAGAATTCTGCCCTCAATATTTGATACTCTAGTTATTGCCATTGAAGAGGCAAAGGATCTCTCAACATTGAGTGTTGATGAGTTAATGTGTTCTTTCCAAACCAATGATTATTGCATAAATAGATCAGAAAATTCTTCTCAAGAGCAAGCTTTCAGAGCTCAATACAATGCAAGAGGTAGGGGGAGAGGAAGAAATAACTCTGGAAGAGGCTCAAGAGGCAGAGGTCGTGGAAATTCCAGACAAAAAAATGTTGGAGGAGAAAGCTCAGAGTGAGCAGCCACAAATGAGGGAGCTAGCAGCTCTCAAAATAATTCCAGAGGAGGAAAGAAGAACAAAAGCTTGAGCAAGAGAAATATTGAGTGCTATTATTGCCATACATTTGGGCATTATGCAAGTGAATCCTGCAAGAAGTAAAGTGAGCAGTCAAAGAAAAGTGCTAATGTGGCTGATGTTAAAGTGGGTGATGGAAATAATCCCACAACCTTAATCATACGCAATAATGGTGAAGAAGGTCACCCCGAAGTTTGGTATTTGGACAATAGTTGTAGTAACCACATGAGTGGTAATGAAAGTATTTTTTATTTCATTGATAAATCTATAAAGTCTGAAATTAGAATCGAGACCAATGGAATTGTTCCAATTATGGGCAAAGGATCTATTATGATCTGCACCAAGCAAGGTGAGAAACAAGAAATTCAGAACGTTTATTTTGCCCCAGGTATAAAGCACAATTTGATGAGTGTTGGACAACTCATTCAAAATGGATATAAAGTGCTGCTGGAGAATGAACAATGTGTCATTTATGAGAAGGATGGGAGTAAGAAAATTATTATAGCAGTCCAAATGACAAAGAATCAAATGTTTCCATTGAAGGTAGATATGTGTTTCTCTTCAATTTCAGAAAATCAAATCTTGGAGAGATTTAGAATGCAGAGTAGTGAGGCTTCCCCAACACCAACTATGATAGGTCTAAATTTAAGCAAGAATGATTGCAGCAATAATATGAATCTGAATTCATTTAAAAGTGTGGTTGGAAGTTTGATGTATTTAACAACTAGAGCAGATATTATGCATGCAGTAAGTCTGATTTCCAGATTTATGGAAAGTCCAAAGGACTCCCATTAGAAAGAGGGAAAGAGAATCCTAAAGTATGTGAATGGAACCAAAGGATATGGTATTTTGTATACCGCAGCAAATGAATCTGGGTTGATTGGTTACACAAACAATGATTGGGCAGAGAGTTTGAATGATCGGAAGAGCACTTCTGGATATGTCTTTCACATGGGTTCAGGTGTAATTTCATGGGCTTCTAACAAGCAACCCATAGTTTCTCAATATACAACAGAAGCTGAATATATAGTAGCAAATGCAGCAACATCTCAAGCTATTTGAATGAGAAGGATCTTGGAAGATTTGAAGGAAGAACAAGAGGATCAAAACCATAATATTTTATGACAATATTTCGTCAATACCTTTGTTAGAAGTCCTATGTTTCATTGAAGAAGAAAGCACATTGAAATCAAGTATAATTTTATTAGAGAATTATTTGAAAATGGTGAAATAAAAATGGAGTTTTGCAGGTCTGAGTGGCAACTAGCAGACATTTTCACCAAGCCATTGAGCATTGCAAGTTTTGAATGCCTAAGGAGAAATCTAGGTGTAGTCATCTTGGATCAACCATGATAATGTTTTGTTGGCTCAAGACAATGTGGGAGTGTTGGATTTTAAGAGTAAAATCTGATTGCCTTGAGCCTCTTTATTTGAATTTTAATTCTCTTATGTTTAATGCTGATAAGTTCAAATCTGATTTTGTGTGGAATTTAAGAGATAAAGTTATATCATCTTTCTTTTCTTATAGACATTGAGAGATAAGTTCAAATTAGATTTTGGGGAAATATGATTTCTTCTTTGAACTTTTGATTTCTTCTTTGGACAACAAATTGTCTATAAAACAAAGAATGTCTTTATTCTTCCAGAGACATGTAAGAAGTTGTTTATTTTGTATGCAGAAGAAAATAGTTTTTTTTAGTGCTCAATTTTATCAAAGACTTGTTTATTGGAACAACAATTGTAATTCATTATCTTGTTAAGCAGTGATTGCTTCAAGATATTTTGTATGTAGCCCCAATTGCTGCAAGTTTATTTTGGATATCGTAGAAGTTATTTCCATATTAATAGAAGCAAGAAGCTTGCATATCTCCTTCTTTGTTCTGTGTTTATGCTTTGTCCTATTTTGGGGTTTCTTGATTTTATTCATTGCTCAAACAAAGAATCTCTATGTTAGTTTCTAGAATATAGAGTGAGTCTATATTCTTTACGATTTTCAGGTCTCAATCTTTGGCTCAGGCCACCCGGGACTTGAACCTGTGCTTGTAGGATCCCTATTCCATGACTTCACTACCTCGAATTGAGGCCTTTGTGGGTTTATCCTATCTAAGACTTGCATGAGAGATCCTTTAACCATATGAGGATCTATAATCTTGCCGTGTTTGTCCTGCAATATCAAAGAATTCCATTAACTTCAACATTTTATAGCAAAATATTGAACAAATAAACTCATATCAAAGTGATGAGAAGAGATCCATGAAACATAGAATGTTGTTTTACACAATACCAATGAAGTAAATGTCTTTGTAAAAGAGCAATGTTTGAAAAAAGTAAGAAATCTCTCATGTAATAAATAATTTGATACGGAAGGAATGTAAGATCTTACAAACATTTAGTAATATTTAAAATATAAATTCAAACCAGAAATGAAGAGAGACCACACATATGGAGTACGATTTCATACCAAATTATAACTCTTAAAAATTTGGTTATAAGGACTAAACAAAGAAATGCACAATAACACCCAAAGTTGAAAACTTTAAGGCCAAGCTTCTACTCTATGAAAAACCTAAAAAAATTAGTCTAACGACCTTTCCAGTCAATGCTTTGAACAAGAAATAGTCCTTGCATGACACCCAGGCCTATAGTGCATTGAGGCTCAATGCTTCTACAACTTCCAGTATAGCAATTAGAAACCCTGCCAATTTTTTGCAGGTGAGGTGGATCTCGATCCCACACTCCTTTCCCACTACAGTGACCTGGTAAACATGGTGTAAAAATTGATTAGTTGCCTCTAATTAATAGCACATATAACAATTATTCTACAAAAGAGGATACTTTTAATTTGGTCTTTATTATCCTCTTAAAAGGACAATGCTCTCCATTTGGTTTTCTTAATCCAATAACCTTTTTAACACACTCTACTTCACACGCACAACAACAACATTGTTATTATCAACAAATGTGGGCCAGATTTTAAACTTTTTGTAGTAGAAAGAATTCCAATTTCCAACATGCCCACAACTCTAGATATACATGATACAATAAATATTTGGTTTGTAAAAGAAGAAGCTTGTTCATACCAATTAAGGAAAGATTTTGTACTGGCAATGTTCTATTGAACATATTTAACTCTATTTAACTTAGATAGATTTGTCTAAAAGAAGGCAAAGACTTACAAGTGCACTATTATGTCTTCTACTTTATCCAAATTTCTTATTAAACAGACCCAAATAAGAGTACTATATGATAAGTTATATCATCATACATTCAGAGCACAAATGCAAACCTTTAAGCATGTCTTAAATATATTTATACTGCACCGTGCATCAAGGATCTTAATCAATCGGCTATGACCCAAAATCTTATTTCAGAAGTTTATTTATCATTTTTTCTAGTCCAGTAATGGATTTGAGCTCCCCTTCCTATTATTTTTTATTTATAAGTTAGTACCAAAAATGCTAATGGTCTTCTACAATGGACATGCTTAAAAATACTAATATGATAAAATAGAGATAATGTGAACACCCATGGACATTAGAATGAATGGAACAATTAGCACTCATTACATCCATGTGATGCTGAAAAAGGTGAATTAATAGAATTTCCCTACCTCCCAGGAAGTCTCAGTGCTTCAACTCTCTAAGGATCACACACATGGAATGAGTGCTCAGTGTTCCACCTTCCACCCACTCCTCTTTTCCTTGTTTCAAATGTAACACAGTCAATATTACTTGATTGTGGAATAATTGTAAGAACACCAGAATGGGATCCAAGACTCATAGTTACAACACAATTCAAGGGTTATAACACACTTGAATGTTATGAACATGGTTATTTGAAACATGACCCTACGGTCCTAAAATTGAACATAAGAGTATATGAATATGAACCCAAGTTTCATGAGTTGACGTTCACAAGAATCCATCTCTCATTAGAATGAATGGAAAAATTAGCAGTCATTGCATCCAGCAGATGCTCATAAAGGTGAATTGGTAGGATTTCCCTACCTCCCAGGAAGTCTCGGTGCTTCGCCCCTCTGAGAAACACACATATACAATGAGTGCTAAGTATTCCACCTTCTACCCACCCCTCTTTTTCTTATTTCAACTATAACATAGTCAATAATAATTGGCCGTGGAATAATAGTAACAACACCAGACTAGGATCTAAGACTCATGATTAAGGTAAAGGTTGCCTTTGATTGAAAATTAATGCCACTATTGTTATTGTTATTATCATCATCCTTCATGTCTATGCGATATTGTGCCATTTACTTCAAAACATACTTCAAATATTAGCATCAAATCTATAATATCAACTAATAACATATCAATCATAAAACAACATAGGAGAGGAACATGGGCTTGGTTGTGTTTGATCAACATTGGTATATGATTATGTTATTTCTAATTGTATTGGCCAACTAGTTCCTTCATTATAGTTGGGCTTTTCTTATGTGCTTGTATTATGTTCCTCTCCTATGTTGTTTCCACTAATTTGTTTTTTGGTATGTTTAGGTAATTTATGGATCTTATTAGTGATATAAAATTTCAAGGAGAGACTTCTAAGAGGACAAGAGTCATTCCTCTTGTTGCAGTTGTTCACTTTGCCCTTGCCACAACCATAGTTGTGTATGCAAAAGAATGTAAGCGTATTATCGACTCCAATGAGATGGATTGCTTTGACCAAATACGCATGATTGGATGAATTCTTTCATCTAGCTAATATTTTAAGGAAAAAAGGAAGAATCAGAGATACATAAAACCTCATGTTAGAAGAAAAATTAGTCATGTTCCTCCATACTGTTGGCCACAATCTGAGGAATGGTAAGATTACCCATAACTTTGGGTTCTCAGGAGAGATAATAAGCCGATACTTCCATAAGGTCTTGAGGTCTATCTTAGCACTCCATGCAGATTATTTTATACCCCCTGGTCCAAACACTCTTCCAGAAATCAGTGGGAAGAACTATTTTGACCCATACTACAAGGTATATCTCATAGTGGTTTAATTTTGTTTGATCGAGTAGTAATCATATTATCGTATGTTAATGAGATTATGAATTTTCTGACTACAGGATTGTGTGGGAGGAATTGATGGATCCCATATATAAGTCACTGTACATACAAGATAAATATTGTGATAGAAAAGGTAACTTGTCGTAGAATGTTATGGGAGTGTGTTGATTTGATTATACGTTTCAATACATCCTTTCAGGTTTGGAAGGGTCTACTGTAGATAGCTATGTTCTATCTTTGGCTCTCTTGAGATCAGATCCATGAGTAGTTCCCCTAGGTATGTCAAATACGATTATATAGTGAAGCATACAAAAAATTGTACAATGTTATAACAATATACTTTATTTTATGTAGGAAAATATTATTCGGTCGATGTTGGAAATCCAAATGTACCGATATTTCTCACACCTTATCAGTGTACCCATTACCACCTAAAGGATTTTTCAAGAGAAAACCCAATAAATACACCACAAGAGTTGTTTAACCATAGACACTCTTTGCTCATGAATGTAATACAACATACATTTGGGATTTTGAAGCTTATTTTTCCTATCCTGAAGCATGTGATGCTTATCAAATCATGACACAAAAAAGATTTTTTTGGAATGTTGCATACTACACAAATTCATTATGATAGAGTACGACCTTCCATCCAAGGTAGAAATTGAAGAGGAAGATGGTCATGATCAGATAAATGTCCCAACGCTTGAGACATGTGGGTTGAGCCAGCATGAAAGAGATGATTGGGGGGGATTTTGAGATGAAGTAGCAAGAAGGATGTGGGAAGACTACAAATATCGATCTTAGTTGTTTGAATAACTACTATGACAGTGTTTAAACTTTAAAGTTAGATTTCATAATTTTCACAAACTGATATTTATACTTAAAAATTAATGAGTTCATTTTATATTAGTGTTGTTATCATATATTTAGTATTTTCATGTCTAACTTAATGTTGTTATAACAAATTTAGTGTTGTCATGTTATATTTAATATTGTTATGACATATTTAGTACTGTCATGTTATATTTAGTGTCATTATGAAATATTTAGTGTTGTTGGATATGTTACAATTTACATCATTAATAGCTGGTGTGTGTGATTCAGGTGTATCATACACAAATCTATTGATGATCATGGATGCTGACTTTCAAATCATCCATCCAACTTCTTCTTCTTAAAAGAAGGTTTTTGGACCAAAGAAAAGGAATGCAAGTTTGTAGAGTTGCTCCATGAGTAAGTGCAGCTTGGAAAAAATGGTGAAGGGGGTTTCAAAAAATAAGCTTCGATCGCCATTGAAAGGAGGTTTAATGTGGAGTTGAAAATGAATCTATCCAAGGATAACTTCAAGAGAAAGATGAAAACTTGCAAGCAAGGGTATAGTATAGTGAAAGACTTGAAGAATACAAGCAGTTTTGTATGGAATGAGAGTGCTCTATCTATGGATGCCGATGACAGTGTTTGGGATGATTTATTGAAGGTAACATGGTCTTAAAATATCTTCTTTTAAGTTGAACATATCTTATTTCAAAAAAAAAGACAAATAAAGAATTAAATCGTTATGCCATCATAGAGAGAAAGAAATTAATAAATGCCAGAGTGTATAACAGACAACCGTTTCAATACTATAATGAATTAGTCTTCATTGTGAGGAATGACATAGTTGAGGGCACCACAGCTGTAAAAAATATGAAAGTAAGTATGTAAATAAGTATGTAAGTAAGTATGTAAATATGAAAGTTTGGACTCAATAGAAACCATAAACCTCCATGATTGTATGCTTGAAATCCACCTTGAAGAGATGATGAATGAGTCTTGAGGATGCACAAAGGATCTTGAAGGAATATCACACCACCATGATGGCTAGATCTAGGGTTTGAATGATGAATCTTGAATGTTTGAACCTAATCCCTTCAAAGGATTGAAAGCTAGAATCCTTGATCTTCAATGGAGGACTTGAATGCTTGAGAGGAAGACTTGAACACCTTGAAAGCTTGAAAACATGTAGAACAATGGATGCTTGAATTGTTTACACTTAGAAGACTTAGAGAAAATGAGAGAGAAAGGCTTCCTTTTATATGAAACTAGGGCACAATCTTTTAGAGAGGCCGACATAGGAGAGTTAAATTCCAATTAGACCCATTCCCCCTAGAAGAGGGCCTATATTAAATATAATTTAGGATTTGCCGCTTTGGAACCCAAAACAGCTGACCCGGAAGTGGGAAAATGAATTTTTGATGACCTCCGTCAGCTGACAAGCTTCCAGATTTGAAAGGGGGACCCAAGTCAAGGTCGAGGTCGACCCTAACTTAGGTCAAAGTCGAGGTCGATCTTGACCCAAGGGGTCAGAACCCCTGAAAAATGTGCCAAGTGGGATAGAAGGTGCCTGGAGAGGCCCAATCAGGGTCCTAAACAGGCACAAAAGCAAGAGATGATGCATAAATGAGGGGACAGTATGATGGTGGTCAAAAACATCCCCTAAGAAGGGCTAAACGTTCTTATCATGGAAGTGCTTCCATTTTAAGATGATACAAATAATAACATTGATTTTCATGTCCTTTAAATAAGACTAATAATTATTGCTGGTACACCTAAAAACAAATGCAAAATCATTCTACGACAATATTACCCATCTCACTTCCCTTACTCTTCTCCTACTATGAATATGATTCATCTTAATCTGCAAATTGCTAATTTTAGCTTAACATTGCTATAAAATAAGTTTATTTACAGTCTTGACTAGAATCCCACTTTTACTCCAATACACAAATATAGTAGTATGAGCTTCCAATATTCTTGTCTAGAATCACACATCTATAACCAAACCAGAGTTAGAAAAATATTGAAAATAAATATCTTGAAAAAGTCTATTGTATACTTATCATTTCGTTTTGGTAAATATGAAATTATTTCTTATTTCGATTTTGATATCGATTGTTATTAATAGTAATATCTACCTGCCCCTATCAACACTCTGTAAGTTTATACATATGTTATGGCATGTTTCAATAATTTTGCTACACAATTTTTTGGTTCTTAGAACGTCACGTGGGACCCATTTAAACCGCTTGCTAGTTCTAGAACACAATACTCACGTTCAACTTTCATAATGCCATTCTATATTCCACTTACGTAGGTTTTTATTTGGTTGTATTTCAGGTATAGATGTACATAATAACTGGTTTCAATATTTTCAATTCTCACACAGGCTGGAAGAGGGTGATAAATGTCGTCAAATTTGTTTTCACAGGATACCTCGCGAAGCCAATCTTTCATAGAATTAAGCCCACGCTTCGCATGCAAGACTGCAACTAGTAGACGGTAGTTAATGCATAAAAGAACAGCCAAAAGGTACAATATAGCAAGGAATATCATCCTTTGTATCTAAGATGTGCTCATGAAACAATGATGGAACTATAAAATGTATAATTCCTCTGAACAAGAACAAAATAAAACAAACCGTAAAACGTATAATTCTTGTGAACAACAACCGAAGGAAAGGCAAATGATATAAGTCATAAACCCGTTTAATTCTTTGGTGTTCCATATTATAAGGGTCTTTTTGGTAGCTGGAATATGTTTAGAATTGGAATGTGTGTATATATATATGTATATATATTCAAAGAAATTAAGAAATAAATAATTAAAAATCTTTATGCATCTTCTCAGTCATCTTTCAGGTCAATCAAATTGGTCCAGCCCATATTTCAGAAATCATTTTCAGGATAAGTATCTTCTAGAATTGCAACATCTTCCAGAATTGACTATATCCAACATTTGATATTCGAGCACTCAAACAGGTCATAAGTCTGGCAGTTCGCATGCATTATTCTAACATGTTTCGAAGATCGTCATTGACATTTCTAAAGTGCACCGAGTTCGAATATCAGAGAAAGTAGCGAAACGAACAAGAACCGATATGGCCAAGGCAATGCAAAAGCTTCTGTTAGTGCTTTTGGTGTTGTTTTGTGTCAAATATATAATTCTTGTGAACAATAGGAAAACAAAACAAATGGTAAAACATATATTTTTTGTGAACAACTACCAAGCGAAAGACAAATGAATCCCAGTACTATAAGAGTTCAAACACATTTAACCACTTATGAAAAACTAACGAAATTGATGTTGATGTTGATGCTTAAAATACGTGGGTGTTCCCGTGGCAGACCATAATTGTTGGGACACTCCTCGAACTCTTTACAAGATTGATAAAGACGCCCTTGGATTGGAAATTGCAGCAGAAACGGCCGCATCCTTAGCTGCCTCCTCCATTGTTTTCAGGGTAGTAAACCCTCGTTACTCATGCCTTCTCCTCCAACGTTCTCAATTGGTACTATTGTTATTAAGTCTAGAGAATGTTCGTCAATTCTGATTGTTTATTTCTTTTAAGTTTAGAAATCAACCCTTAGTGTATATGATTTAAGTTGTTGGCTGTTTAGATGCTCAAGTAAAATAAAAACATAAACTATTAACTAACACACTAAAATCAACAAGTTCCATCAATTCATTTAGAGAAAATCTGATACCTCCATCTTCATTCTAATCAGTCTTTTATGTTTCCCTTCAGCTCTTCAGTTTTGCTGATCCATACAAGGGCAGTTACCAAGGAGAGTCCCCCTTTTATTGTTCTTATTTAGGCTACAATGTAAGTAGAATTTGGTTTTATTTTTTAGATATGTACTTTTAACTAGATGTTCCAATTTTATCTAGTAGAGCATGATTTCAGGACGACCTTCTCTGGGCTGCATCTTGGCCATACAAAGCTGCCAAATCCCCATATTATTCAAACTACATTAACCAGCACGATGATCTAAGAGCATATGTTAATGAATTCAGCTGGGACCATAAATATGCTGGAATTCAAGTGCTCCTTAACACTATTGAAAATGAAGCTTTTGTTGCAAATCGTTTATTACTAAATGTTTTCGTGCATATTTCACTACATAATGTTTTCTGTCTTAATACATATAAATAACAAGTGTCTTGAAAATACATAAAGCTTGTCTCATTCCTCTAAATATTTTAAGAATTTATGCATACATATCCATAGATCTACATACTCTATTTATTTAGACACAATTTTATACGTTTCTATTATTGATTTGTTTATCATAATAAGATGTACGTGAACAATATATTTAATCATATAAATCTAATTATTAACCCGTATGAAACAACACAGTGATTACAAGGCGAACATCATTGGATTTATTTCAGTGCATTTTCCATCATCCAACTATATATAACCGTGAGTAATATTATGTTGGGTTATGCTTATATTTAGTACTAGGAGGGCAGAGGACTACAGAAAAAGAGAAGAAATGAAGATCAGACGCACTTAATGGAAGAGACATCGAGGTTATATGCCTTAGTTTGTGAATAAATGAAGGATATGGAGCCTCCAGCGTTTATTGGATTGCCATTGTTGACGAGGCAATCGCCAATGCTCAAACGTCTGAAAATCTTTGGATCTACTTCTTCTGCAGAGCTGAAGGCTCCGCAGGACACGTGGATTTGTGCAATTGAACATTGTGTGGGGCACTCGTTAATTATATGCACAGACCATCGAGGAAGTCCGTTTCCAGCCGGGCTGGTCATCTGCTGAGTCAATGATATGTCCTCTTTCTTGCACGCATTTTGCCCTGCACAATCAATTATATCATCCAATGACAATCAATTATATCATCCAATGACAATCGATCCAAACAAGCAATTAATATTTCTACAAACCACTATTAGAAACAAACTAAAACTTCCTATCTGTATAATTATAGTGAGACCTGCGACAGCATTGAGGAACATGCAGAGGGCAAAGAAGGTGATCAAGTACGTCCTCATTCTTGCAGTTTGCTTTGTTGCTTTGCAGTGCTTAACCTCAACCGCTATTTATATATTAATCCACCACGTTAACAGCATTATTTTTTTGGGCTTGTTAATGTTCACACTCTCCACCTCACCTGTTGTGATAGCCTCCAATACCCAATGCTCGGGGTAGCCGCCATTTTCTACGATGCATTTTTCTATTTTTACCATCTCAAATGTCTATCCTACCTACTATCCTACTTGGACGCAGTCACGCACATATGTACACAGATGCGATATCTGAATAAAGCTGTTCTCCACGGCTTAGGTGGGTGATGTGGGCCCGTGCCAGTTCAATTTTTTTAAATTGTTTCTGAAACTTGATTGAAGGGCTGTTGAAGGAATAATTTCGTAGAATTGGAGATGTGCTTCCATGGAAGTTTGTCTCATCCATTACAAACTTTGTCAGTTTATAGAAAAGCAATGAACAGAGAAACGTGGAACATTAATGAAATGTTATCCATTATCAAATAAATACAACTAGCACTTGCATTCAAAAGGGGTTCAAGGGATACCTTGGTAGGAAACTAAGAGATAAAATCTAATTGAAGATCCACTACAGAAATGAAGCTACAGAAATGGTTTTATTAATTGTTGAAAAAAATTAATATTGGTTTGTGATTACAATGCAAATGTCCTTGATTCCATAGGGTATTTTACTAGAAAACTCATTGATGAGGAGCTAAAAATCTTCAAATGAACCCGTAAATTGTAGAATGGGAGAAAAACACAATTGGCAAGCCCTAGAACAATTTAATTTTTTGCACCAATCTACAATTAACTATTATGATGGAATCATTTACCAGCCAAATCTCAAAACTCATCTTCAAAAATTGCAAAAATTTGATTAGGACATTCCTTGACATGTCAAAGCAATCCAAGTCCACCCAAGCAGACATCTTATATCAAAATTAATGTTGTCAATGTACTCTTCTTAAGTTCAAGGAATTTCAACTTAATAGTGTACACTGAAATGTCCTATTACACTCACTTGTTCTACTCTATGCTAGCTCCAACTTAGTCTATAGTCTTATACGAAGCTATCCACATCTAAATTTTAAAATCACTTCACTTTCTCCTTTTTCTTCTTTTCAGATTTTGATTGAAGTATAGTTTCAAGTGATTTCAAACTTGACAAAGAATTTCACATTGGAACCATTAGTCCATTAAATTTATCAATAAACAATTCAATTTAAGGTATCAATTGTCCTAGGCCATATAACTTTTTTTTAATGTAGTTTTTGATGAAGTAACATATGATACTTTGAAGGAAGTCTTAACTACATGGTAGAAGTGAATGGATGATATAAAAATATTTGAACTGCAAAAAAATGTCATATATATAAAACCATCTAAAAATATATTATTAGATAAAAAAATATTTTAATATGACGCACATGAGAGATATTACAACTTGCATACATTGATTTCTTAGAGAGAAAGAGAGTTGCTACAATTGAGCTTCCTCTTTTTTCCTTGTAATCGTGTATGAGTTGTTTTGCATTTTGATACAAATTAACATATATTATTATGATAATGTTAGCACGATTTGTGTAATCATTGTTTGATTAGTAATCTCTTTTTTAATCTTCATGAAATTTTTGAAAATTAAGTTCAAATGACCTTGTTCAAAACATAATAAGATGGAAGATAAAATAAAACTATGGTTATATACATTAAACCATTTCAATTTAATTAAGCAACTATCTTAGACTGCAATTGTGTTTTATATGACCTTGTTCAAAACATAATAAGATGGAAGTTAAATAAAACTATTGTTATATATGTTAAATCATTTCAATCTAATTAAGTAACTATCTTAGATTGCAATTGTACTTTATAACTCAGTGAAATATTTATGTGATTTTTTTCATTCATAGATTTATAGACTTAGTTTCATGAAATTTTTGATAAAAGTGTGCATAAGATACTCCTTTTTCCGTAACAAATTTACATAAGATACAACCAAAATACTTCTATGTCCCACCAACAACCAACGAAGCTAGAGGGACCCAGAGCCAAAGCATCATATATAACAGCCCCATAGTGTGAGCCTCAACCACAACCAGATCTTGCAGAGGTAGATCTGTAACAAACAATTGAGCCACAATGAGGAGCAAGAATGTGGAATTTGAAATATATAGTGGGCCTAAGGGGAGTCATTTTAAGAGTAATTTGTTGAGCAGAAATTGTTAGCAATTATTATGGTTGTTATGGATAGAAAAATATATATACAAAATTTTTATGTACATATTTTATTTACATTTGTTTTTTCTATTTTTTAATTTATTAGAATAAAAATATTTTATTAATTTCTATAAATTGTTAAGAATTAAGATAGCAAATTGAATTAATATTTATAATTAGATTTTTCTAAAGATAATATAAAAAAAATTACTTAGTTGATTTAATATTTATGTTTTCTTTGCATAATTAAGGATATTTTTATATACAATATCAAAAGTAAGTGTTTTATTAAATTCTATATTCTTAAATTTTTAAAAGAAAAATATTTTAAAATTTTAAATTTATTTAGATTATTAATAAATCTCTTCTAAGTTATTGATAGTTTAGATACTTTATTGATAGTTTAGATAGAAAGGTATTCTCCTAAAATTTGTTTAGATTGTTACTATTATTCTTTTTATTATAAATCATTAAGAAGTATAAAATAATTAGTCTTTTATTTTCAACAATTTACATGTATTAAAAACATTGAAAAATATAATAAAAAAATATTCTTTTATGTTATTCGTTACAAGACAATTAAAAATAAGAATTAATAATCTCTCATTGAAAAAGAAAATGAGTTCCACCTAAAACAAGTTTATACAAATATCAAACTTTCATATATAAATAAAACATAAAATCTTAAATCTTCACATAGACTAATGTAATGAAGCATTTATTGAAAATAATATTAATTCTTCAAAGTTATTTTAATTTTTCTTTATTTCTTATATTAGATTAAATTAACAAAATGGGTTTTAGAAAAGATTAAAGTCACAGTTTTATTATACCTAACACATCGTCTGTCCACTCATTTGAGAAAAGCCCCTCTCAATCATATTTTTTCATAGCCTTCCTAAATCTTCCACTTTTCTTGTTTTTGGGTTGAACGAGCAAAAACAATATTCTTGTTCTTACCCCAGTGGGGCAGTCCTCCATATTTGAAAAGGTCATATGCTCAATCTCTTGTGTATAACATATGTGTACAAGGTAGGAATATCTGGGTCATGCGATCTATAAAATGTGATGTCTACATTTACTGAATCTTCTTCTTTTCCAAGGTAAGCATTTGAAGCCTTCACATAACGAATTAGGATACCATCGTAGAGGTCAACCTTGTAGAAGCTTCTAGGATCCATGCCTTTAAGGTTTTTGATGTCAATAAGAAAATCTATGATCCTAGATAGACCTATAGAAAATTCAATTTTGTGGAAGAATTGGCCTTTTACTCGAGGATCCCATGGGCAAGTTGTCACAAACGCAGGAAAAAACAAACTATATTCAAATTTTGAAAATTGTAGCATGAAAACTTGAGAGGCTGAGAGCAGATATCTTATTTAGGTGGGTCACAAACAAACAAATTCACTCAGCTCGTGAGGATTCACTCAGAAAATTTACAGGCAATTTCTCACAAACACAGCAAAGCTTATCAAATTTTTAAAAATAAAATTCTCGAATTGTAAGTTTAAGGTTTTGTTGGACTGAGAGTTCATGAATGTGAGTACAGAAGGAACAAAAAAATCAAGAATAAAATAATTTGCATAGTGAATTGGCATCACCACAAATTCTACATGTTGCGAGGGAGAGGGTGTATAAGGAGGGGAGGTTTGCTATGACTGAAGGCACTGTGAGGATTTTAAATTGTTGAAGCATATGTGAAATTCTCTTGGAGATGTGGAAAGTGCAGTGGTTTCCTCTTGAAGGTTTTCATGTAGATTTTTTTGGAGGACTCATCAAATTCCCAAAGAAAATGGCAAGGGAGCAATTGGTTTCCTCAGAGGTAGAGTAACCCCGGCAAGGAGAGATTGTTTATGGCCGGCGGTATGTCAAACAGAGAAAACCTTTTCCAAAAAAAAAACTTTCAAAAAATGCTCACAACATTACCTGTCCTATTTACCACTTCCATAGGGCCCCATTTGGTTGCGGGAATACGTTGGGAATTGGCAGTGGGTTTCCTGGTTTTGAGCCAAATCTGTTGTTTGGGTTGCAAATATGAAAACCTGATTTTGGACCCCAAATTCCAATTATGAGCCCAAAACAGGTAGCACAATATTCCCACCCAAGAGGTGGAATTTGAAATCTAATTCTGGTTTTGGGCGAAACATTCTTCCCACCCAAGAGGTGGAATTTGAAATCTAATTCTGGTTTTGGATTTTGTTAACCCCATTTAATTATCTCTCGAGTCCATGAATCTTCCCATTGTGATAGGAGGAGAAGATAACGTTGCAAACTGTACAAGGCTCTGCGAGGCTCCATTCCTAAGGCAAGGCTCATAGATGATCTTCCCCCAACTGACATGATTTATCAGGATTTGGCATTGTTCGCGAGGCATTGGACATTGACAAGCAGTTTGGATGGATCAAGGAGTGGCGGGAACTTTCCCTAAACCTCCCAACAGAAAAAATCACACTGAATTCTATGGGCCAATCAACAATTTTTGGTCTACCCATGCGGCACTCAATCACTAGCACCTAGTTCAACTCTCGAATGATACCCGGACATTCATGGAGGAGGTTGCTCTCACGTCTAAATCAAAATCAATTGCGGCTTCCACACTTGTTTGAAAACTACGGTGGGCTATGCTTGGATTGCAGTTCGTAAATGGATTTGATGCCACACTTCCTAAGTACTTTCCTTTCACGTGTTGTTACAATGACTAAACTACCTGATGTGAGACTTTCCTTTGGTGGCAATAGAGCATCGAGTTGGTCCTCGTGATCCACATCATCCAAAACTATGACCATGCAAAGATTTTTCAACCGATCTGCTATAATTTTCTTGCCTTCCCTCACACTGTCAAATGAATCAATTTCCATACGGAGAATGTCCTTCAGCAATTTCTTCTACTTGGTATGCAAATTGGATGTGGCATCTCTCATATCATGCAGAAAATTCCAGAGACCGAAGGAAGCGCTTTTCCTATTGTAAAGTTCTGTTGCAAGTGTTGTTTTCCTAGAGCCACCTAACCCTACTATCCCCACTATCTATACTTGTTGGTCATTCTCAACATAATCTGCTTGACTTCTTTCAAAGTCTTGTACGGTTTCATCCATTCCAACTGGATGTTTGGCTACCTCCAATGGCTCTATTTTCATTACTCTCAATACAAAATTCACAATGCTCTTTAACAACAATCCTTGATCGCTGAAAAATTACAACAAAAAAAAGTGCAATGAAACAGACATATATATCTATGTTTGAAGAAAAGTGTACCATCAACCATGCAAATGATTTTAAGGCACTTTTTTATTGTTCTCAAAACAGAATTCACCATGATCTTAAGAAGATTTCCTTCATCACTATACATTTAAAACCAAACTAAATACGATGAAAAAAACATTTGTTGTATACCATGCAAATTATTTGATAAACGGGTAAGGCGAGATATTGCATTACTTACTCGTTATTGTTGTTGAGCATGTAACCAGAGAGATATGAAACCTTCTCCAGTGTGTTTTTCCACGCCTGGAGCATGTCTCAAGAGTACCTTTCCTTCTCTTCATGTTGGGAAAATGCTTGAGCATAACACCCTTTCCCTTGAGCCACCCATCAAAGATCTTTGGGTTTGACATTATAGAATACTGGAAGAATTTGAGTGCCAGTTTTGAGCATATAGCATAGCTCGGCCAGACACCAAGGAGATTCTACACACCTCTCTGAAAAAATAGCAACATGAAGTCCTGCAGTGTCCATTGCCTCCTCTATTTCTTTTGGTATGGAATCTCCCAACTCCAGGTTTTCAACATCTAGAAAAGGACGCAGTCAAAGAAGGTCAAGCGTATGATAAATAATGCTAGCCAAATTGCTCTTAGTATCACAACTGCGATGATTAATAAACACATCAAATGGCCCCTTCTTTATTTCTGTTGACGACGGTGAATATGTGGGTGGCAAAATTTTACCAAAAGCCCTTAATTTTGTCTGCCTCTAGTTCTCCCGAACTGTGGAATTGGAAGTGGAAGATTCCCCCTGCTCAATCTGACGCCGCAGAGCTATGGATGTGTAAGAAGTTTCAAGCTCCTTCTGAACCTCACGCGTTGTGGAAGTGGAAGAATCTTGTTGTTCAATCAGACGTTGCCGATTCATTGAAGTGGAAGAATTTCTCATTAGAAAATAGAAGAATGAAGGAAATTAATCGCGGAAGAGACTCAGTTTCCCATGCCTTTAATTTTAAAGAAGATACACAGACATCAAATTCTAAATATAGAGTGAGGAATGGAATGGGTAGGATAAAGGAAAATCAATAACCAAATGAAGCCGACAGGAGTAAATGAATTGTGGCTGTAATACCCCTCTAACCCTTTTACAATTTTTTTTGCTTTCTGAATGATCTAAGATCTTTAGATGTTTTCTTATAGTTTAATACTTGTTTTCCTATAAGTTGTTTATAACAATTTTGTCAGCTTGTACCTGAGAATTCTAATATCAGACATATTGTCTGAAGGTATCATTTATGTATGTGTTGTCTCCATGTATATATAAAGGACCTTCAATACCTTTCTGAACACAGTTAGGATGTTATGTGCTGGATGGATATAGATATATTCTTCTATTAAAGTTACTTTTGATGAATCTTGTATGTCACTTAATGATTTATGATATTTATTATGATTATGGTGATTTATTATTAGTATTTATTATTGACTAACCCAATGCTCATATTCTAACCCTCATTATGATAATGTTTTTGATTAAAAAAAGCAGCAAGAGGGTGCTGGCCCATGGTACAACAAAGCAGAGTCACAATGAACATGTTAACAACACATTAACAGGAACAAAGGAAACTGCAACAACAACTACAGCCAAAGTGCAGTTAAGGGGGAAAATCAAGGAACCAGTAGAAAGCCATATTCAGCACACCATGATAACACATAGTCTGCACATGACAACACATTGACAGCACCTTAGGCTGCACAATGACAGCACCTTGAGCCCCACCATAGCCCTGACAGTCGAGCATAACACAAGTTTCAGTCTCCCAATGCACCTTTAGAGCAAAGTGTTCCACCTCAATAGGAACAAAGCAAAAAGCCCCAACACTCTCCACCTCCATAGGAGAATTAGCCGCCTTCAGAATCTCGCACGAACACTCCACCTCAATAGGAAGTTGATCCACCTCCATAGGAACCATGAAGAAGGAAGACGACTGTGTGTACGAAGCCCAAAGCCCGGAGAAGGAAACAAGATGCTCAATGACAGGGTAGAGCCCAGCCTCCCAACAAGCAGCCTTCTTTAACCAGAAACACCAAACCAGAGGGAGCCCTTTAAAACTATCAGTCGTCCCCTGTCCACCAGAAAAGAGTAAAACCCTACCACTTCCACCCAAAGGGGGAAGGTCCACAACAAACTGAAAACAGAAGACTAATAGCACACCCATAACAAGCAAAGGGGCAGAGTAGGCAAGCAAAAGCCTGTGCAATCAAAAACCTTCTCAAACCGGCCCAAAAGAGGTCTGAGAGAAAATCCAAGGATCATCCTTCCGCTGCCAAAGGGCACAAGTGAGGAACCCCACCTCAATAGGGAT
>MU226949.1:2582921-2607891 GCA_018584345.1 Thuja plicata
AGAATAATGGCATTTAATGATCATACTTAGATTATCTTGCATATTTCAATTTCTAGCATAATCTTTGCATTGCATTGTTATCATGATAAATCCTTCATTCTTAGATGGTCCATAGTTGTGAGGCCCTCGTCCTGAGAGCAAATTTCAAAACTCTATCTAGATAGAAGGCAACGGGTCGAATCACACAGACAGGCAGGATGAATAACTCATATTCAGTCTTGGTTGTACCTGGTGAAGAAAGACTATGTTGAAGTGTGTGGTTGATTTAGAAGGCCAAAATTAACTCATACACTTATGTGTTATCTACCATCTTTTATGTCACATTAGGGTTTAGGACTGTCGTGTGGACTAGGGTCATTTAGTGATCCCCTAAACCCAATAAGAGGTTGCTATGATGTTATAATTTATGTTTTTATGAGTTTCATGATTGAAAACCCCTTTTTGATGCATTTGATGCAATGTGGTTGGGTTTTATCTATCTATGTACTCAATTGTGGTTTAGGGTTTTCCAAAGGATTCAAGACAACTAGTACTTTCCTAAACTTGACTGTTTGATGTTGTGACATTATTATGTCTTCCTATGGATTATTATGTGGGTCTGTTATGCCCTTTTGATGTTTGCTAAAGGTAGGGAACCTAAGAACACTAGGTGAATGGCTCACAGTGGGGGCCGGGGCCCTAAGTGGCTAGTACCAGGGTAACCCACTATGGAGTTGATTAATCCAGTGATAATAATAATAATAATTTATGTGAAGGGAACTACACATTAACTAAGATAAGCCTCGCCCATGCTGGTAGTGCTTTTAAAGGCTACGGATGGGAGTGGGAGAAGGTGCTATTGTGATAGCACAATCATACAGTCTCATCCCTATGAGAGATGTTTGGTTCCGCATGTGCCTACTTGGGGGTCAGGGCCTAGAGTGGCTGACCAAGGTAACCCAAGGGGTGAGGAATATTTGATGACACTCAGCTAGTGTGTATCTTAGAGTTCCTACCAATGTACTTTATGTCCTTGTGATCTTTTTGTGTTTTCAGTTGTGTAATGTTTTGGGAAGGGCTATCATCACCTTAGGAGTATCCTAGTTGTTACCTTTTTGCATGGACCTTGGTCTCTATCTCCTAGCACGGGGGAGTGGACTCTTTTTGGATCCACATGGTTGGGTGGTTAATCTTTTTTTATCGAGGTTCTATTCATGGTCCGATGGATGTTCTTGGCTCATGTTCCTTTTGGATTTCCAGTTTTGAAGACTTCTTATTGTATATGTAAAGATGTGCTTATGCATGTGCATTCTTGTAAAAGAAATATCTTGTAAATCATTGGATCGTATGATATGATGTATATCAATGTAATTCAAAGCAACGTATAAGGGAATGGGTAGATCTAGGAAAAAGGAAAGGGGAAATATTATATGTTATCAATATGAAAAGAAAATTGTTTAGGGTATTTATTATATTTTATTACTTTTGGTATCCAAGAAATGATCTTAGACTTAGTATGAAATAATGTATTTACAAATGAATGTGCTATCGCTTGATGTATGGTTGTGGAAAACTATTATGTGTTAATGAATCTATGAATAATATGAGATTATGGTTACTATGTTTCACAAATGTGTATGAAATAATAAAGTATATAGGACATTGAATATCTATCGAATGTTTATCTTTCATCTGAATGCTTAATGAATAGTGTAAATAATGACTTAAGTTTAGTAAAGGATAACTCACATGGATGCATTTTAAAATAATAGGATTGAGGGTAAGATTATACATGTAACTTAATGTTAAGAGTAAAGGAATGAATTGCAAACTTATATTAATCAATCAAGGCCTTAATGGGTAAATGAATAGATTAGATTATGTTTCTTTAAGAGCGGTGTTAGGGAACCTGAGAGGACTTAGTTTAGTTGTATTAATTCAAAAGAAAAAAAGAAAACTATTCTCATCTCTTAGTAGTTAGTTGGCTTGTTCTCCTGGGTTCCATGACAGGGCCATTTCCTACTAAGAGATGAGAACCCAAGAGGAAAAGCCAACTAACTACTAATTTGAAATATTACAACTAATCTAAGTCCTCTCAGGTTCCCTAACACCGCTACTAAAGAAACATAATCTAATCTATTCATTTACCCATTAAGGCATTGATTGATTAATATAAGTTTGCAATTTATTCCTTTAATCTTAACATTAAGTTACCTGTATAATATTACCATCAATCCTAATATTTTAACATGCATCCGTGTGAGTTATCCTTTACTAAACCTATGTTGTTATTTACACTGTTCATTAAGCATTCAGGTGAAAGATAAACATTCTATGGATATGCAATGCCCTATATACTTTCTTATTTCATACGCATTTGTGAAACATAGTAATCATAATCAAATATTAAATTTATTCATAGATTCATTAACTCATAATAGTTTTTCTACAACCATACATCAAGAGATAGCACATCATTTCATAAATACATTATTTCATACTAAGTCTAAGATAATTTCTTGGATACCAAAAGTAATAAAAGATACGTGAATAAATACCCTAAATAATTATCTTTTCATATTGATAACATATAATATTTTCCCTTTCCTTTTTCCTAGATCTACCCATTCCCTTATACATTGCTTTGAATTACATTGATATACATCATATCATCAGATCCAATGATTTACAAGAGATATCTTTTACAAGAATGCACATGCATAAGCACATCTTTACATATAGAATAAGAAGTCTTCAAAACTGATAATCCAAAAGGACAGGAGCCAAGAACATCCATATGACCACGAATAGTACCTTGATATAATAAAGATTAACCACCCAACCACATGGATCCAAAAAGAGTCCGCTCCCCTGTGCTAGGAGACAAAGACCAAGGTCCATGCAAGAAGGTAACAACTATGATACTCCTAAGGTGATGATGGCCCTTCCCAAAATATAACACAACTAAAAATAGAAGAAGATCACAAGGACCAAAAAGGACATAACCACATTGGTAGGAACTCTAAGACACATGCTAGGTGAGTGTCAAATGGCCCCTTCTTTATTTTTTTTGATGGTGGTGAATATGTGGGTGGAATTTTTTACCAAAAGCCCTTAATTCAGTTTGCCTTTGGTTCTCCCGATCTGTGGAACTGGAAGTGGAAGATTCCCCTTGCTCAATCTAATGCTGCACAGCTGTCGATGTGGAAGAATTGTCAATATCCTTCTAAACCTCCCGCATTGTGGAAGTGGAAGAATCTCATTGTTCAATCAGACACTGCCGATTTGTTGAAGTGGAAGAATTTCTCATTATAAAAAATAGAAGAATGAAGGAAATCAATCACGGAAGAGACTCAGATTCCCATGCCTTCATTCTTAAAGAAGATAGACAGACACCAAATTATAAATAGAGAGTGAGGAATGGAATGGGTAGGATAAAGGAAAATCAATAACCAAATGAAGCCGGCATGAGTAAGCGAATTGTGGCATTCAAAGATTAAATAGAACTCTAGGATTGATAATGGAAAGAATGAAATTCATTTCAGTAAAACAAAATGTCAAAAATCTGCATATAATGAGTGGTGGAGCTTTGTGAGCAAAACCGCGTGCACCTGATTTACCATGAGAAGCCATGGAATTTGAGGTACAAATCAGCTAAGGACAAAAATGAAGGCAAAGTGTGTCATTCATACATTGAATGCGAAAACCACTCTGAAAACCAGGGGCGTGAGACAAGTAAAAACTATGAGATAATTAATGAATGTACGGTAGCAAATCCGTTCTAGAGGAAAAGTGCATTGGCTTAAAAATATTTATAACAATTAACAGTAAATTGTCTAGCAGTTCTAAAATGTGAGTGAAACCCTTTAACTAATTAATATTTAAATAGAGAGTGAAATTTTGTTGCAAACTTTTTTTTTTAAATGCTTTTCATCACCAATTTATCTACTATGGTCAAAAGGCTAATTTAATTGTTGGGAATGTCTTATCTTTCAGATCCATTCTTGAGGGCATCATGGTTCACAATCTAGAGTGGTATGTGGGTGACCGTGGCTCCTTTGCAAGGGATTTTTGAGAGCATGTCATTTTCATCAATCACAACCCTGATAATGACACGTCTAGGATAAACTTCTACAATGGTAGTAAGAGCTTCTAGACTTATGTACCTTTTCCACTTGCATCGAAGGAGTGTAGAGTTAAAATTCTTGATGAGGAGGATGGCTTGGGAGACCAAAGAAACAAGTGACACTTCAAGGTTGGGATCAAGTTTGTGAATTATACAGACATTTATCATTTAGTTCAATTCATATCTACCAAGCTAGTAGATGCACCTTAATAAGCTTTGTAGGTGTTGGATATTGTGTTGGATGAGCTACATGCACACATGTATTCTCATGTTGGAATATCCTTCTACTCTCTTGATTCGGAAAGGAGGCAACGACTTGGCAAGGGTCTAGAAAGTTGGTGTGGGCTTTACTAGAGCATAAGAAAAAATCAAACGGGATTGTCCCTTAATATTGATATGTCATCCATTGTTTTTGTGGCTCGACTCTTAAACAGGAACATCAGATCTATACTATTTTCTTATGCAAATCGTATCAAGATTAAGAATTCATTGAGATATTTAAAATTTAAGGTCACACATGAGACAAATATGGAGAGGGAATATTATATTTTTGTTTAGACTTCTCAACCCACTTAGGAACTAACATTTCCAGTGGATGAGAAACGACAATGAAATCAGTGGTGGAGTATTTTCAAGGGATGTGAATTTACCATGCAACATACTTTTTTTTTGTGCCTACAATTTGGGAATAAATAGAGCCCAAACTAGTTTCCAATGGAGATATGAAAAATGGTAGAAGGCCAATGCTTTTTAAAAAAATTTACCACTCTATGTTGTTTCAAGGAGAAAATTTTGAAGGACTGTGCTTAGTAGCAAAATTTCCTTGCAATGTTCAAATTTTAGACTTTCTTGATTCTAACATTGCTTGGAAAAGACTTGTCTAAGGTCTTCTCTAAAAAAAATGGAGAAACTTAGATCTTGTAAATGTTCTTCAGACTTGATATCTATTTAACATTAAGAGTGGAAATGCAGGGGATATCTTTGTTCATAACTAGTCAGGTTAGATCTCAATAAATAGAGTATTGAGAATGTAAAGTCTAATTATAATCTAACTATTGATTTCCTCTGTCTATTCATTTCTCTCTTGTCTCTTCATATTTAAAGACTTAAGCATATGCATATAAGAATGAGCATAGATCATGTACTACCTACCTGAGAAATGAATAAATATATTATTTTACTTGAAGATAATATGTTCTCGTATTAGTGAACCACTATAAATCTGATATTTTATGTCTTACTTTTTGAATTTCTAATTTTTTTTTTGAATTATTCTTATTGCTCAGTTCATTGCAACATATCTTAATTTAGCATAAGTTAATGTGCTATGTTTGGTGAGATGTATTATACCTTTAGTACCCATTTCTACTTAATAAAGACATGCATCAAATAAAATTAATATATTTTGAAATTTATCAAACAACAACAATAATATGAACATCTTTGTAGGTTTTCATATTATCCACTAGGTGAAATCTTCTATCAATCCCTTGCAGTTGTTAGGTAAATAATACAAACTATCAAAAAAGTCTTGTTAAAAAATAACATATTAGATCTTTAGAAATAGTTATCTATACATAAAAATAAATTGTGAGTACTTTAAATAATTTGTATTAAAATATATTAATTATCTATCTCAACTGAGCCACCAAACAAGAATCTTCAACAATTTTCTGAGAATGCAAGAATTGTATTAAAAGTTTGTCATTAATTGAAAGAGTATGGTTCCAAGTAGTTGTTTCTTATGAAGAGCCAAAAAATTCTCCCACAATCATTTAAAATTATGATCTGATTGAAAATGGATAGAAATAAGAGGAATCAACTCTATATACCTTCAGATCATATGGGAACTCTAGCCCCTCAAAACCTGGAAAATACTGAATCTACCATTCTCAATAGAGAGGCAGAAAACCAACCCATTGAGAACCAAAAATTATCCTTATCATATTAACGTCTTGGGATAAATCTAGAACCTAAGGCCATTTGTCTCCTGTTAAAAAGTATTTAAATTATTCCAATTTCATCCTTATCTTATCCCAATCTAGAAAAATTTGATGACATGTAACTGATTGAATGTTTGATAATGTTAAGTTGAAGATAATGCATGTCATTAAATCAGTTAATGGACTGTATTGTCATTGATGTCAAATTGATATCATTTTTACGGTCATGTACATAATGCCAAAGACTTCAGAGAACCAAAGTTATGCTTTTAGCAATGCATAAAAGTCAAGTATTCACTAAGTGACAAACAACACTGACAGAGTGCACACCATCGAACAAAGCAAAGAAGAACAGTCACAGTGATGCTCGATGATCAGAAGCATAGTGTTTCCTGATGAAGAAAAACCACATGATGCCCGATGAGCAAAGTTAAAAGGTTTCCCGACGAGCTAAAGACTCAAAGTGCCCGATGACCAAAGATACAGAGTTTCCTGACGAGTAAAATTTCAATGATGCCCAGTGGATGGAGATCTCGAAGCTAATTGGAGTCTCACCAACGGATTAGTCAGTTTTCACTGACAACTAACTACAGTGGTGAATGACAGAATAGAGAGTTCAAAAAATGACAAAATATCTAGCTGGCAGAGCTAAATATAGACTTAACTGGTTCTCTACTTTGTTTTATTCGACCAGAGATAAGTGATTGATTTAAAGATGATTTGTCCAGTTGGCAAGAAGATATCTATGAGAAAAATCAGGAGTTATGCTTTAAATCTAATTGGCTAGATTGTTTATCATGCCAAGAATCAAGAACCAAGAAACAATGAATATTATGTCTATATAAGAGACAAGCTTAATTCATTTACAAATGGGATTAAGTGGAGTGAATAGAAAGAGGATGCTAAAGAGAAACTGATGAAGAACAACTTCATGCAGTGTTAATCAAACAAGCTGAAGGAAGAGCTAAGGAATTCTGCAGACACCGACAAACAATGAGCATAGCATGACAGACCAAAAAGTGTGGAGCACAAGGATTGAATTCATACATTGGTCAGAGAGGTAATGTACTTAAATAGATCTGAAAATCTGCAATTTAAGTTGCAATATGAATAGGTCATAGTGTTTCAGTTTAACCATCGAAGCATCAAGTCTCTTAACCGAGCAGGACTTAACAATCTTCTATATATTGAGGTACATCTCAAGGAGTGCCAAAAAGGTTGATTCATGAAAGTAGCATTGGAATTGCCCAATACCTATTGACAGTATAAGAAGGAGGATGATTAAAGGATGGTAGCAATAGATGCCTGATGCTAAGTGACAACCTCTATGTATAATATCCTCTAACAAGGTCGCACTTAACAGTGTGTTTGTAACCTTTAACAAGGTTGGCTCCTAACAGGGCTCACTTCAGAAAAGTGAAAATTTGGGGTACCGGTCCCAATGGTTTTTCCCTTAATAGGGTTTCCACATTAAAATTCTTGTGTTATGTGTGTATGATTCATTTCTTTACTATTTTGTATCTTACATAGCTAACTCTGGATTGATCAGTATACTCTGCTTATTTGCAAAGTTTCGATAAATAGTTATACTGCTTATCAGTAATCAAGAAAGAATAAATATTGATAGAGAAAACTGACAGATAGTTAATCATTATTAGTATTTCATGGCATACATATTGTAGGGACATAATAATCTAAGATTTTTTGATTGGTGGTTAAGTTTGAAGAATAAATTTTTTAGGTCGCTGATTCACCCCCCCCCCACCAGTTATTACTAAAAGTTGGTATCAGATCTTGTGTGCTTAGATGGAAGGTTTCAAGGCCTAAGTCAAGATCACAAGATGAATAGACAAGATGTGTCCAAGTTAAACAAAGACAACTTTTCTTCATGGTTAAGCAGGATAAGACTCCCCTTATTAGGTATTGGTAATGATGTTACTCAATTCCTAGATACTAAATATGTGTTTCCCACATGAGCATTAAGAGTAGATCAATTAAGAGAGAATCATGAGCACAACTGCATGGTTGGTGTGAGTGTTGCAAGGCTTGCTAGCACTTCATCCAAGAGACTTTATCTTGTCTCTTCTAGGAACCTAATCTCCTCTAGGTCCTAAATGGCTTAGATGATTAACTAAGTCCAATTCTAACTCTTCACTAAAATTTTTAATCCTTGTGCTTCACCTTGAAAGACTAACACCTTTTTGTTAGTTCAATCCTTCACTTCTCCTACTACACTTAGAAGGATCTAAGTGCCTACTCCACTCTAGCATTCAATGATTCATTGTAGAGGTGATCATCATCATGGAAGAATTCCATTTACTACCATTTGGATGCATTTTGAGGGATCTCATAACCATTTTCAGTCGAGTCCAATTTTTTATCTTCAAGACGCCTAATTGGCTTATTCCCTTGAAGCCTTTTATAGTGACTTTTTCTCAATTCTTTCAAAAATTTCCCAAAGAAGTTATAAATACAATCCCACATTCAGACACCCTTTATCATTTTACAAATGATTTTTTAGGTTTTAGTCTCCTAGACCCTTCGTACATAGGGTTCCTACAATCTAGGTCCAATAGGGCTAATAGGCCTAATTTCTAGGACTGTATACAACATAGTTGAAAACTTGCTCAAAGCTTGGTATCATGGATTGGTATGAACTCAACCATCATAGTATGTCAATATATGACCATACCCTATCTATAATTGTACTTTTCATGTACATTACTTCTTTACCCTGCAAGATATCTTCAATTCTTCAGCACTAAACCTCTAACCGGGCACTATCTTCTCACCTAGGGCTTAGTAGTAAAAATAGCTCTCCATATTCCTAAGACTCTTAATCATAAAAATATATACACTACTAAATCCCATAACATATCCATCCATCCTTAGAGGTTTCCCATTGCTATATTTCATGTGGGAGCTATGAATCGACTGACAGGTCAAGACAGGACCAGTGGAGGCTCTAAACCAAAAACAATTTATTCAACAAACTAAAAGTACTCTAATAAACTTGTCTATAAAATTAAAAAAGTCTTAGAACAGTCTAAAGAACACTGAAAAATTACTATATTTAGTCTTTCAATCCATTACATAGGACTGTCACATCAAAATGCTCAGGTTTTCTGAATACAGACTTGCAGAGCTACTATTCAATATTCAAAACTTGTTACAATGCATGACTAACTTTGAGTTTTGAGTCTTAGGTAACATTAGATTCCATTTATATGATTCTATGGTCTATTGGTTGATTCCCCACTCCTAGTTTCAAGGGAATCCTATGTATCCGAGTTGCATGCAACATTTGCAATTATTGCAAATGTTGTCATAGCAACTTTTTAGCAAGTTTTGGAATCGTTGCCATTATGCCTCCTCCCTAAGTTTTAGGACCTCTAACCTCTTAATTTTGAGGATCCAAGATCATTTATGACCTTATGGCATCTCTATGACATCATGAATGGTTTTAAGACACATTGAAGACTCTAACTCAAACTCCTAACACTAAGAATTTTAAAAGCTACTAACAATGGCTAATTTGGTGACCTTACTCCTAATGACTAACTCACCTAGCCCACATTGAAATGAACTTCTAAGGTCCAAATTAAACAACCTATCTTGACTTGGCCAATGTCAATTACAAGCCAAAAATGACTAAAACATGGAGGTTAGCCTAGGTGTGCTCTTGCACCATCCTCCCCAAAACAAAAACTTCAATCCACCCTTGGATTGAGGATGCTTGGATCAATCCCCATCTTCTTGAACTCTGATTCTTTTACCCATACTACATCAGCATTGGTTTGACCATGCTTCTTTATCAAGTGTTCTTTGTATTCTTTGGTTCTAGTCTTCTTATAGATTCTAGTATCCAGTACACTGTCAACTCCTGTGACTGTAGCAGGGGGTAATTGGAGATCTTCCACATCTCTGATCACTTCTTTGAGACTCTAATCCCTTTCTTGTTGTGGTCCTTTGTAATGGACTAAGTTTGCAATTTTAAAAATAGGTGATAGTCCACTGTCTTCTAGGAGCTCAACTCTAAATGCATTATCACCATACTTAGCTAAGATAGAATAGGGACCTATCCTTCTCATCTACAACTTTTGAGGGACTCCCTTTTGAAGTCTTGATTTGTTATGATGCACCATGACCATGTCACCCACATTGAACTAAATTGTTCTTCTACCTTCATCAACCTTGGTTTTATGTTTCAAGGTGTTGTATGTCAAAGTCTTCCTGACTGTATCATGTATCTCCTGCATTGTATAAGCAAAATCATCTACATATCCACTTTCTTTTACTCCATCCTTCAAGTCTCTCAACTCATAGACTCCTCTAGGATGTGATCCATATACTATCTCAAAGGGGCTCTTCCCTGTTGACTAGTTAATGGTTTCATTGTAGTCATACTCAGCTTGTCCAATCAATTGATCCCATTGTTGTCCATATTCCTTGGTCAAGCATCTTAGTAAATTTCCAAGGCTCCTATTCACCACTTTGGTCTGACCATCAGTTTTGGGATGATATGCTGACCCAAAGGATAAATTAGTGCCTAACCTTTGCCAAAGAGTCTTCAAAAAATGACTCGTAAATTTAGTGTCTCTATCTAACACTATGCTCATAGGAAACCCATGGATTCTTACTATCTCTTTGAAGAAGAGAGAGGCTATATGGTTGGCATCATTAGTGGTCTTGCATGGCACAAAGTGAGCCATCTTGCTGAATCTTTCCACAACTACATATACACTATCCATGCCTTGTCTTGTCTTGGGTAACCCAACTACAAAATCCATGCTCAAGCATTCCCATGGCCTAGTGGTAATAGGTAGTGCCTGATAAAGGCCTACATTTGAAGAAGTACCTTTTTCTCTTTGACATACAATACAACTTTCCACATACCTCCTAACATCAAGATTCATCCTTGACCATTAATAGAACCTTTGAACAAGTTCTTGGGTCTTAGTGATCCCAAAGTGACCACTCAATGCACCATTGTGCTTTTCTTGGACTAAGTTATCCCTAATAGACCCTCTAGGAACACACAACTGATTTCCCTCAAACAATAAGTTTCTTTGAAAAGTGTATTCAACATATTTTCTATTAAAATGATTCTTTTATTCAGTTATACCTTATAAATGTCTGCAAATTCTTCATCACTAGCATATAGATCCTTGAAATGATCTATTCCCATACTCTTCAACTGAATTTCCTAAATTGTGAGAGCTCTTCTAGATAATGCATCTATCACTTTATTGAGGAGACCTTTCTTGTGTTTTATATTAAAGGTATAAGCTTGTAGGTACTCAACCCACTTCATGTGCTTGTGACTTAACTTTTCTTGAGAGTTCAAGAAACTTAAAGCTTGGTTATTCGAGTAGAGAATGAACTCCTTGGGGAGTAAATAGTGTCTCCATTTCCTTAAAGCCTGAACCAATGCATACATTTCAAGGTCATAAGAAGAATACTTCTTATTGGATTCACTCAACTTCTTTGAATGAAATGCTACTGGTCTACCCTCTTGGCTTAGGATAGCTCCAATAGGCACATTGCTTGCATCACACTCGATGGTGAAAAGCTTCTCAAAGCTTGGCAAGACTAAGACAGGTTGGGTAGCAATATTTTCTTTCAATAACTCAAAGCTCTTAGTGGCTTGTTCATTCCACATGAACTTAGTCTTCATTCCTCCTTTGATTGTGTCCAACATAGGAGCACAAATAGCACTAAACTCCCTTATAAACTTCCTATAATACTGAGCAAGGCCATGAAAACTGCTTACCTCTGTTGTTGTCCTTGGAGTAGGCCAATTCATGATGGTTTCCACTTTAATTTTGTCCATTTTTAGATTTCCATGAGAGAGAAAATACCCAAGGTACACTGGCTCTATTTTGATGAACTCACATTTCTCCAAGTTGATCATCAACTTCTCTTCATGCATCTTCTTGAAGATATTCTCAAGGTGTTGAAGATGCTCCTCTCTGGTTCTACTATAAATCAATATATCATCAAGATATACAACTAAAAATTTACCAATGTAGTCTTTGAGGACTTCATTCATGAGCCTCATGAATGTAGAGGGGGCATTAGACAGTCCAAATGGCTTGAAAAGCCATTCATATAAACCTTCATTATTTTTGAAGGTTGTCTTCCATTCATCTCCCTCGTGTATCCTAATTTTGTGATACCCACTCTTCAAGTCTATCTTTTTATAGTACTTGGCTTCACCTAGACAATTCATTAGGTCCTCAATCCTAGGTATGGGGAACCTATACCTAATGGTTATCCTATTTATGACTCTTGAATCAGTACAAATCCTCCATGTTCCTCCTTTCTTTGGTGCTAGGATAGTAGGTACTGCACAAGGGCTAATGTTTTTCTTGATAAGGCCTTGGTTAAGGAGTTCTTCTATTTTCCTAGCAATCTCCTCATTTTTTCGACAGGTCATCTTGTAAGCTGCCTTATTAGGTAGGGTAGCTTTGGGTATGAATTCTATCCTATGACTTATGGATCTTTTAGGTGGTAATGTTGATGGTTGTCCATCACTTACTATGCCTTCATAAGTCTGCAACATGCTTTGTATCTCCTTAGGTATCTATGATTTCTTGTCTCTTTTTTCTTCATTCTTTTCTCTTAGCCTTGGTACCAATGCATATCCAACTCCTTCTCCTTCTTCCATGGCTTCTATGAATTATTTTTGACCCACCATAAGCACATTAGGACCTGTTGTCTTCACATCTGCATCCACTAACAATGATTGGATTTTGAAAGTTACTTTATCCTTCTTGAATGTATAGGAGTTCTTCACTCCATCATGGATAGCTTAACAGTCAAATTTCCAAGGTCTACCTAGGAGCAAGTGACATGCATCCATAGGCAGCACATCACATTGAACCTTGTCATTATATCTCCCTATAGAGAACTCTACCCAAGCTTTCTTGTTGACTAAGGCATGTTGTCCCTTATTGAGCCATGTGACCTTGTAAGGATGGGTGTGGGGTATCCTTGTCATGCCTAACTTGCTGACTACTTCTTTTGACACAATGTTGTTAGTAGACCCTGAGTCCAAAATGACACTACATACTTTTCCCATCACCTTACATTTGATTCTAAATAGGGACCTTTTTTGGCTTGGCTCTTCTTTAACCGACTCCTTGATCAATGTTCTCCTCATCATGAGGTTCTCAATTTCTTCTGAATTCACTGGTACCTCAGAGTGTGTCTCTACTGCATTTGTCTCTTCATGAACTAAATTAGTTCTCTTGTTACCTCCTTGAGAATTACTACCCTTCTCTGGACACCTATGGGCAGGGTGTCCCATTTGGTTACAATGATAACATTTCATACTGGAAAACTAATTGCCTCTTCCTTGTCCACCACTTCTTCCTCTAAAATTTGATTTCCTTCCTCTACCACCTCTACTAGAACTTCCCTCTTTCTTCTCAGTGTACTTGACTTCTCCTTATGTCCTTTATTCTGAACTTCTTCCACCATAGCCACCTCTTGATCCTCTACTATCCCTTCCTTTACCTCTTCCTTTGGAGGTTTGCTCTTGTTTTCTTTTTCCTTTCTCCTCTGTCTTCAAGGCCATTTGATAACATTGGTAGATGGTTTTGAAGTTCACAAGACTCATGTCTTCTTGAATAGACCACTTGAGTCCATTCAAATATCTAGCTAGTTTGATGCTTTCATCCTCCACCACTTGTGACCTTAAGCACAACTTATGGAACTCTTTGGTGTATTCTTGGACATCCAAATCTTTATGTCTGAGGTTATCTCTTCTTCTTTGCAGTTGAACCTCATAATCATTAGGAAAGTAAGTCTATTTGAACTTAGTCACCATGCCCTTCCATGAGACTATAGGACTCCTTCCTTCTTTCTCCCTTTTAGTTTGAACAAACTTCCACCATGTGAGAGTTGATCCTCTCAACCTTGACTTGGAAACATTCATTTTTTGGGCCTTTGTGATACCATCACATTCAAAATGGTTCTCTATACTATAAATCCAATCCACAACTGAATCTGGATCCATTTGTCCACTAAAAAGTGGTACACCCTCCAAAGCTTTGCCACTTAAAGCCTTCAATGCCTTTAAGAAGGGTCAAGGGTTGGAGTTTCCTCTTCTAAATCCACTCCCTTCTCCCTTTCTACATCTTCTTCTTTCTAATCTATCTTATCTTTCATCTTATCAGCTTTGTCTTGGACTTCTCCCAAGAGTTTCTCCATTTTAGACAACCTTTTTATTAACAAATTGTTGTCTTCTTCTTGCTCAACCACCTTTTTGGCTAACTCAGCATTATTCACCATGGTTTTTTCTTCTATTGATCCCATTGGTGTATTCTCTCCAACTAATTTTGTAGGCTGAAACATCCACCACAAGCCTGGTCTTTAATCAAGCTCTGATACCAATATGGTGTGAGTGTTCCAAGGCTTGCTAGCACTTGATCCAAGAGACTTTATCTTGTCTCCTCTAGGAACCTAATCTCCTCTAGGTCCTAATTGGATTATATGATTAACTAAGTCCAATTCCAACTCTTCTCTAAGAGTTTGAATCCGTGTTCTTCACCTTGAAATACTAACACCTTTTTGTTAGTTCAATTCTTCACTTCTCCTACTACACTTAGAAGGATCTAAGTGCCAACTCCACTCTAGCATTCAATGATTAATTGTAAGGTTTATCATCATCATGGAAACATTCCATTTACTTCCATTTGGATCCATTTTGAAGGATCTCATAACCATTTTCAGTCAAGTCCAAGTTTTTGTCTTCAAGAGGCCTAATTGGGCTTATTTCCTTGTAGCCTTATACAGTGACTTTTTCCCCAATTCTTTCAAAACTTTCCCAAAGAAGTTGAAAATCCATTCCCACATTTATACAACCTTTATCATTTTACAAATTATTTTGTATGTTTTAGTCTCCTAGACCCTCCATACATAGGGTTCCTACAATCTAGGTCCAATAGGGCTAATAGGCCTAATTTCTAGGACTGTCTGCAACATAGTTGAAAACTTGCTCAAAAATTGGTATCATGGATTGGTATGAACTCAACCATCACAATATGTCAATATATGACCATACTCTATCTAGAACTATATTTTTCTCGTATATTACTTCTTTTCCCTGCAAGATATCTTCAATTCTTCAGCACTAAACCTCTAACTAGGCACTGTCTGCTCACCTAGGGATTAGTAGTAAAAATAGATTTCCATCTTCCTAAGACTCCTAATCCTAAAAATATATACACTAATGACTCCCCTAACATATCCATCCATCCTTAGGTGTTTACCATGGTTATTTTTCATGGGGGAGCCATGAATCGACTAATTGGTCAAGACAGGACTAATGGAGACTCTAAACCAAAAATAATTTATTCAACAAACTAAAACTACTCTAATCAACTTTTCTATCAAATGAAAATGTCTTAGAACAGCCTAAATAACACTAAAAAATCACTATATTTAGTCTTTCAATCCATTACACATGACTGTCACATCAAAATGCTCAGGTTTTCTGAATACAGACTTGCAGAGCTACTATTCAATATTCAAAACTTGTTACAATGCATGACTAACTTTGAGTTTTGAGTCTTGGGTAACATTAGATGCCATCTCCATGATTCTAGGGACTGTTGTTCAATTCCCCACTACTATTTTCAAGGGAATCCTATGTAACAGAGTTGCATGCAACATTTGCAATTATTACAAATGTTGTCATAGCAACCTTTTAGCAACTTTTGGCATCTTCACCATTATGCCTCCTCCCTAAGTTTTAGGACCTCTAACCTCTTCATTTCAAGGATCCAAGATCATTTATGACCTGATGGGATCTCTATGGCATCATCAATGTGTTTAAGACACATTGAAGACTCTAACTCAAACTCCTAACACTAAGAATTTTAAAAGCTACTAACAATGGCTAATTTGGTCACCTTAGTCCTAATGACTAATTCACCTAGCTCACATGGCAATGACCTTCTAAGGTCCAAAGTAAACAACCTATCTTGACTTGGCCAATGTCAAGTACAAGCTAGAAATGACTAAAACATTGAGGTTAGCGTAGGTGTGCTCCTGCACCAATGGTCATAGAGCTTTCTTCCTCACTCTCTGATGTTGAATTTGAACATGTCAAAGTTTGAAAAACTACAAAGAAGATGTGGGACAAACTGATGCTTGTACATGGAGGTGATAAAAATGTTCTAAGAGCCAAGGAAGAAATCCTTAGAGGAAAGTTTGATAATCTTAGAATGAAAGAAGGAGAAAACATCACACAGTACAACACAAGAATCAAAGAAGCAGTCAATGCTATACGAGGAGTTGGAGGTACACTTGAAGAGGAGACAGTGGTAAGTAAAATCCTAAGAACCTTATTGCCTGTATATTGTTGATGGTTCTTTGTGATCGGGTCCACCAATAGATGTAAGTTGTCACCGGGTACCGAGGTACTGGCCAACTTCACCTATAAAGGTTATCCGGGGAAATGAGATTCCCCAAGCCTTCAAGCATGTGAGAGTCAGGTCTTGATAGTGCGGGAGCTTATTTGGGAATGTGACTATTTTTTTTGGGGGGATAGCTGGTTATCTCGGCTCGTCTTCTCTGAGGATTTAAGTGAGTGAGGTTTCCTGCAAGCTTTCATTGACTTTACCAAATAAACTTCAAAATATATTGCAGAGTTATGAATATTTCATCTACCTATAGTCATGCCAAACATTTGAAACATCAACCAAGCTCTAACATGCTACACTAAATACAGAAGAAATATAGAACCATCAGTTCATATTCAATCAATAGCAGAGGAAAAGAAGGTCATTAATCTACTTAAAATATCAGAGCAAGGGACATAAATAAAATGCAACATGAAATACCATTAACCCAGAGATCAGAATGCTAACAAAATCATTGATAGAATCCTTCCTTCTTCATTAACAGGTTTCCAACAAGCACTGCACATACAACAATGGTGGCTCCAGGGGAGCATTTAACTACTGAAAGCTTCTAAAACTAAGGAGCATTGAGCTCTGCAACTAAGAACTGGGAAAATAGGAATTCTATTAGCTATGGACTGCAAAATCATTAATTTTTTTGACCCTTGGAATGAGGTCAAACTTATTATTTATACACAATTTTTGACCTAAAACTAACCTAACTTATTTTACACTTAACAATATAATACTATTTTTGGTGGCCGATACTACATGCGCCATTCAACAAAAGACCTTCAGACGGAAAAGGTCTGACATGTCAGAACAATAAGACAAGAAAAGAGGAGTGGAAGAATTAGCCTCGAGAAGGGAGCGGAGAGGAGAAAAGAAGAAATTTGATCCCTGAGGACTGAGGCTACATGCCTCATAAATGGGAGAGTGGCTCATTGTCTTCAATGTGCCAGTTGTCATGTTGAAGTGGCACCTTAGGAAGACCTTCTGTCAAAACCCTCTTGTCGAGATGATGTGCCTTGTTGTAGTTACCTACTTTCTGACACCTTTATTAACCTTCTGATAGTGACCGGTCAGCCTTGGGAACTGGGACATGAGTCACTTAAAGAATACAAAATTATGGGATCCAAAACTCCAGGATCCGAAAGCTTGCGCTTCAAAGAATAAAGAATACAACCAATACATGGTTGGTGAGATTCTCTGGACTTCAGAGAACTTTATTGTTCCTTATGATTTTTCCCAAGCCTCCAACACTTAGCTTATGCTTTCTTCATCTACAACTCTGATACTATCCCACCGACTGCAAATAGCCTCCAATGCCTCCTCAACATCTCGGGCCCCATTCCAGAATTCATCCACCATCTTGATGGTATCATGCGACCAGATCATTGTCTTGGATAGTCTAGATATCCTACCCTAGTTAAAATCTCCAGCAGGCGAATACAAGGACTCCATCTGTTCATCAAACCTGTTGGGGATGTAGTCCTCTGGGGTATTCATTCTGGTGGTGAAGGGATCAACTTGCGATACTCCAGCCACAAATGCTTGTAACAGGCCCAAGGGATATTGAGCCGTTGTCACTTTCTCTTTTAGGGCCTTAACCAGTTCCTTGCATACCTCAATCCTGAGGATAAGTCTGGAGTACTGGGCCTGGAGGGAATCATATGATTTGTCTCCCAAAATCCCTGCCTTTGTGGTGGCTTCTTCTCCTATGTTGCGTATTTATTCTAGCCTGGCCTTCCACTTTTCATACTTTGCTAAATCTTGCTCCCATATAAGATGAAGCCATTTTCCTGGCTGAGAAAAGTGTCGATCCGATAAAGGTCTAGGAGGGATGCCACTAGAAATTGTTTCATGGTAGCTACTTGCCCGGCGGCCCACCCATCTATAGCTCATGCCTTATTCTTCATGATCTATAGATAATCCACGTCACCCTATACAAGCGATAATCCAAAGGAAGGGGTTTCAGGGTGGACCTTGGCCAGAGGCTGTGTAAGTTATGCTAGAAGCGCAAGGAGATTGGCATTAGTCTCTCTTTCCTCCTTCAGCTTTTGGCCCTTCTTGATGTATCTGGCCTCTACTTCTTTTTTGGCCTCCCTTAGCAAGTCCAATTCACCTTGCTTGTCTCTCCTCCCCAGTGCCACTTTTGTTATGTTATAGTCTTTGGGCCTTACGGCCGCCACATCTACACCTGGAGGGGGTGTTGCGATAATTGGAACTATGCTACCTATTGGACAAGTCCAGAGAGTATGGATTGTCCATACTTTCTTGGGCTTTTGGGCCTCTACATTTCTGGCCATCATTTTGGCCAATGAGAGTGGAGCACCTAATGCTACCACTGGGGCCTTTCTTTTCCTTGATTCAACCAGCCATTGGGGTGGCTGGGGCAGCTTCGCTATTAAGACCTATTCATCGAGATTCCCTTCGAAATCTGGTAGTGTGTTCCCATAATGTACATTATCTTTAGGCTCTTTCTCTTTCTCTTGTGCTTGTTCCTTTTCCTATTCTCTGAAACCTTCAGTATTTTTTGCCATGCTGGCATCCTCTGTTGTAATAACCAGAACCTTTTCTCTGGCCTCAACATTGCTTGTATCTTTGGGGACTTCCTCATCCCTCTTGGCATCAGCTGATCCTACTTTTTCATTGTCCAGGACTTCCTGATCAATCTACTACTTCTATTCCTAGGCTTCAACAACCTCCTCTACTAGAAAATTCTCCTCCATCAGAATATCCTCTGGTGGTGGGTGAGGTCTCTGGCCAAAGTTTAATAATGCAGCCACCGTTACTACCTCACCAAATGTCCTCCAGGGCACTTGATCACCCAGAGTAACCAAAGGTGTCTGGAACATGATGAAAGGGGGCATAGTTAATCCCAAAGGTCTGGATTCCCCAACCATCGGCTGCTCATTTGTGGGTTGCCTTGGTGAGTCTTTGGTCTCTTGGACCAGTTTCAAGGGTTATTACTTTCTTCCCTTCTTTTCTTGATAAGATTACATTTCTTTCAAGGGTTATTGCTTTCTTCCCTTCTTTTCTTGATAACATCTTCTTTAATCTTCATCCTAAGATCACCCTGGACCCATTCCACTCCATAGACCTATCAATGGTCAGTTTCCCATCATCCTAACTCCACTAGACTCCACACCTTGTATCCCCTTTCACTTAGTCATACTCAAACCTACCAATCATAGTCCACATTCCATGTCAAACACCCTTCCACCAATGTAATTATACAACCATAACCATCAAAAAATATTCAAATGGTGATCCTAACCCCCTTATAAAACTCTTCAACACATTCATGAAAGAAAGCCATGAAAATCTGCCCTATCACTATCCTCTACATAGACCCATAAACAAGTGTCTATAACTTTTGATAGAAACATTATTTCTATGATCCCTCTAGTGAAGATGTGCACAACTAGGGTTCCTAAAACATATATCAAAATCAGCACAATCCAATGGTTAACTTTGGAGAAATGGTCCCCACACTAAACTGCAATTTACTAAGACAATCATTCCTTCCACTTGTGACTGTTCAGTCACTTCTCTACCCTCCAACACTGTCAAATTGACTATCCACCCTCAATAATCTACAATATATTCCTTGATCCTGAATTTAAAGGATTATAATACTATATTACAAAGTTAGTGTTGGCAAGTTGACTTCCTGAGGAAGCATGACTTATTTTGTGTTGTCAATCATGGCAACAAAGTCATACTAAGTTTCTGTCAAAGATAACTTAGAAGATAAAATGACTAAGCACAGAATATAGAATAAGACAAAGAGATACAGAGATCAACACATCAGCGCATGTGTTAGAGATCACACCAGAGCATGCATGCTTAGGTATATACTCTATGATGTATATACATGCTATATCCAAATGTGCAAGGTACAGAACATCAATATGGAAAAGATACAGACAGATTAGTACACTGCAGTCCAGAAAATAGTTCAGAATACAGAGCATAGAAGCTGACTACTATTTTGATCAGCGTGTATTATTTTGTGATGCTAAGGCTAAGCACCTTTAGTTATAAGTTTTTTATGATGTAATTAATTTTATTGTAAACACGCTTGAGCTAACTTGTTCTGAAGTGTTGTATATTTTGTTAAGAAGTTGACTAAGTGTTATGTTTTGGGTGGCGCCTATTCATTTGTAAAGATATAAGTATGTAATGTATTTTTATGTTATAGCGTGTAAGACAAGTTGATTATTATGCAAGAAGAAGTTATAGAGGGACAGTATAATGAATTTAGAAGATGATATAGCTCTTTGAAGGAGTAAGAGCATCCACGCATACATGGAACTGATCAGACAACAGTGTCACTACAGCAGTTCATTTTTGATATAGTGCATATCAACATTTAGAGGGTTGTAACCTTCATATTATTTGGGTAGTGAGCCTAGGCAATGAGACACCACCCCTAATAGGGTTATTGTAAAAGACTCCTAATAGGGTCTAACCCTTAACCAGGTCATTATACTCAATTTGTAAAGATTTCTTCTAACAGGGAAAAGGAACTTTAACAGGTTCATTATACCTAGTACAATATTTTGTGGGTACTAATCCCCACCGGATTTTTTGTTTGATCAAGGTTCTCCGTAATCATATCTTGTGTTATATATTCATGTGTTATGTTTCTTTGGATGCTCATTTGATTTATGTTTATAAATTGGCTGAAATATAATTATCAAGATAAACACTAATTCAACCCCCCCCCCCCTCTCAGTGTTTCTAAAAATTGGTATCAGAGCTCTAGTCCATTGAAAGAGAGTTTAACCACTTGAGGAGATCATGGACTTAGCCGAAGTAAAACATCTAAAAAAGAATCTTGAAGCAGCTCTTGAAGATCTTGATAGATCTAAGAAATAAAATGAAGAACTAAGATTGAAAAATGATGGCTCTCAAATACTTATCAAAAGACTAAGAAAATATCTAAAAGATTGTTCTACAAGTGGTCTAGGACAAATGGTCAAAAAGCTTAATGAAGAGAATAAACATCTAAAAGATAAACTTGAAGATCTCGAGGAACAACTTACAGACAGCCAGAACACCCTTGAAGACAAGATCAAAGAAAGAAAGCAATTGGAAGATGAACTCTTAAAGGCAAACTTGAAAGTTCTGGAATTAGAAACCATAAAGAAGAAGTTGGAATCAGAATTAACAGAAGCAAAGTATAAAATTGATAAACTTCACACAATTTCAGATTTGATTCAATCCCAGCTCAATGCACAAAGGAAAAAGGGGAACACTACTGGCCTTAGATTCAATATAGCACAAGATGAAATCAAATCATCACAAGAGAAAGAAAAAACACTTGAAGCATCTTCAGAAGCTAAGAAAGTTGAAGATACTACAGAGGTTATATCTGAACCACCTAAAAGGGAAATCAGACAAGTTAACAGAACTTGTTATGCATGCAACAGACATGGGCATTTGGAAAGAGATTGTAAAGAGGTAAGACCTTTTAATGGATATTGTTTCTCATGTAATAAATTTGGTCATAGGGCTATACATTGCAAGACAAGTCATAAAAATCAACATCAGCAGAATCACAAAAGAATGAATCAAAACAATCAGAGAAATCAACCTCAAAAGAATTTGCAGAACATTACATGTCAGATATGCAACTACAATGGACACATAGAAAAGTAATGCAACATGATGAAGAAAAGAATCATACCTCCTATCATCTATCACACACGTGGAAAGGCTGGACATATCACAAGGTTTTGCAGATCCAAAACTCAGAAGCAAGATGAACCTAAAAAGTCACTATTTGAAGAGAAAGGAGAAGTCAATTTTGTCAAAGAAAATGAATATTCAAGCAAAATTTGGGTTGAAGTAAAGAAGGACAAGAATTTTGACAAATTATTTGATGCATCTTCAGTGGACGCACCCTCTACTTCTGCTTGAATAAGACCTACTTGGTCTTAGGGGGAGCTATTCTAGCTCAGAACCCCTGCGTGGTTGGTGTACTCACTTCTGAGTATGCACCTTTGGATTGATGGTTAAAAGCTCAAATTACAGCTATGTGCATTCACGCATTATCTAAATTGCATCAGGATCAAATTTTGAAATTCTCTATGTATGGTTACAAGCATTAAATGTGGCAGATCATATAAAAAGAAGTTTTTTTTCGATCATTCTCACATTTACATTTGAAGAGAAAGAAATTGAAGAGCATTGGAGCACTAAGACATCTAGACATGAAGACATAGCAATTTGAAAGTTGGAACAATTGGTTAATCAGTTTGAAATGAAGCCCTAGTCGTCATGTCGTTTCAAAAATTTGTGGAAACCCTACTTAAACAATCACCAAGTAAGTAATGACAACCCCAGTTGTATTTGATATAGAAGAGAGGAAAAGATTTGTATTTAAGAAGCATCCATTCAAGTCTATATTGGATGATGTGGAAGGAGCTCTCTCTAAAACCTTGATTGGCATTGTTCACATGGAATATATCCGCGCATACATATACTACAAGAAGGAATCACTAGGAGATGATAATATAGCTTCTCACATGGCATCAATGCTAAATAAGGACTTCACATTCAAAGATGAATTCATGCACCTACAAGATAACCCTATTATTGAGTATTCGAATGCGCATGAGTTTGAAGAACCAAAATGGGAAAAAACCCTGTTGAGCAGAATTCATGATGATCTATTTTGGATTGGTGATGTCCCTGTCCGTATCACCGCAAACCTAATCCATCAGTTGACTGGACTTCCAATGACTGGACCATTATTTCCCACTGGTAAAGATGTTAAGAATAAGATTGAGAAAGTTTGTTTGTCAAGAAGTTATAGGCATGGTATGACAGTAGACCCCATCAAGGAGGATGACATCAAACTCATGACAATGATACTTGGTTACAAGTTCCAGCAAGAAAGTAGGTTGAATAGTGTATCTGTAGCAATAGTACTTGTAGCAATCAGAATAGTAAAGGATAACACCCAGTACAACCTTTGTGAGATCTTGCGTGATCAGTTGATTGAAAACATCAGAATCATCAAGCATGACAGAAGAAAAACATTCAGGTTTGGATCAATAATCATCTATATGTATCATCATATAGTAGGTAAGGTTCCAAATCTCTATTTAGACAAAGACAAACCTACAATGACTCAAATATCTCTCAAAGCCATAGTAGAAAGCAGTGCAAGAGATAAAATGGATATGGACATAAAGATATTCAGGGTAAAAATGCAAAGTAGGTACAGACTATCTGAGAAGATAGTTGACAAGTATAGGGATGTAATTTGTTTTATGGTTGAAATAGATTGCACATGCATGGAGGCTGTTGAGCCTAGAACTAAGTGGATTCATCCACTAGGATATGAAGTTGAAGACCATGTGCTAGAAGGATATGTGCAGGTCCTATTGTCAGCACCTAAAGACCCCAATGAACCTAGATGGGGCACCTACAGAGAAAAGACTGATGAAGTGGACATTGAACTGAAAATTGTTGTTAATAAAAGAAAAGTGTCCAGAACTACATCTAATATACTAAAAGCTCATAGAGTCACTCAAGAAGATTTGAATAAGGGTAAAGAAGCCAAAGCTGCTAAAGTTAAGATTGAGAAGACTGATGAAACTCAGAAGAAGAGGCAGAAGAAAAATGAGGAGAGTACATCTGTGCCTACTACCATCATTGACTTGGATACATCACCACCCTATGTTCCTAGCAAGAAACCCAGAGGAAGGAATAAAGCTACCATAGGTCATCCATCTTCAAAAACCACAAGGAGCACTACAAAGAATATACAAGACCTCCTGAGGTAGGTTTCAGACCAAGCTTGAACATATTGAAGAATAGGATTATAAATGAAGGTAGATTGGATACACTTTGAAAAGTCTATGACAAATATACAAAAGTTGATAAGACACAGATACATTACATGGTCATATCTCATATGATCAAGTTTAAGAAATCAGTTCTTGAACTTTAGACAGTAATACTAGATAACATATGGAATATATTGGAAATTATGAAAAGACATGCTATTGAGGAAGACATGAAGATTAGAGAAGAAACTCTGGATACTCTTCTCCCTATTTGTTCACATGATGAGAAGGCTATTTTGCTAGATCTTGTAAAGCCTCATCTCTGTAGTAAGACAAGAACTCTACAGATAACGAACAAAGAGTATGAGAAGGTTGGTGACGAGACTGAAAAGGCATTTGCCCAAGTCTTTATAGATAGACACATGTATCCACCAACGGCGCTGAGTGCAAAAGCTAGTCCAGCTCCTCCCAAAAAGGATACAACTCCAAAAATTGAGATTGCGCCCATGACAGGTCCACAGGTCTCTGCCCCCATAGTAACAATAACTTCTGAGACAACTAAAGATACAGAAGACACTATAATAGTTGACAATGTCAAGATATCTATGACATCTTCTGATAATGATATGAATAAGGTTGATGAAGCAATGAACATTGATGATACATCTCTACAACAGAATAAAGTTCCTTTGATTGATCCAA
>MU226950.1:0-44299 GCA_018584345.1 Thuja plicata
TTCAATCCAAATTTCTTGCAAAGGAACTTTCAAGAAGCTCCCACAAAAAAAAAATTTAATAGCGAACCCTTGGCAGAAAGGATTAATAGTTACATAGAGAAAAGATTCAAAGACTACATTAGATCCAAGAAAAATCTGTAGGGGACCTCTATGATAATAGTAATTTTACAAAGATTAGCAAAAATGGAGTGTGTGCCCCTTACCTGTTGTGCGAAATCGCAGCACACGAACCCGTCTCCTCCCACCAAAAGCACTTCGGCACACAAAATCAATCACAGGAAATGAAAATTGTGTTTAACACTATTCTTTTTTTTTCTATATAATCCCGTGTTTGTCGATATTTTGAAATTTCTTCTTAAACTTAATATATGTCGATATTTTGACATTTTTCGGGAGAATAAACCAAAAAAAAAGAGTTTTACAAGCCAAATTGGCTTGCTGTCAAAAATTTTGGTCTAAAATATAGGCCTAATGTACTAGTGTCATGTCAGAAGGAGAGGAAGGAGAGAGGGAGGTCCCTTTGAGGATCACAAATGTGGAGTTAGCAAATATTGTGAAGGAGAAGATGGCTAAAAGTAGAGCAGTCAGAGAAGAAAATAGAACCATCAAAAGGGAAATAGAAAAAAATTGAAAGGACAAGTACATAGAGGAGAGAATAAATAATCAAAGGGAGAAGAAGAGGAGGATGAGAGACATCTAGAATAAGGCTATGTGCCTAAATATTAGAGTGCCATACTTGCAGCCCTAGAAATATTGGGAAAGAAGGGTAAGGGAGAACTACCTATATTCCATGGTAAGATAGACCCTGATGAATGCATGGATTGGCTAGAGGCTCTTGAGAGTCATTTTGAGTATGAATACATACCTACCAATCAGAAATTAAAGATAAAAAAATCAATATTGTAGGGACCATCTTTGAGTTGTGGAACTTTCTCCAAAATGAGAGAGTTGAGGAAGACAAGAACCCCATCACCACATGGAAGAGGATGATGAAAAAAATCAAGAAGAAATTTGTCTCTGAGGACTATGAGGTAATGCTTCATAAGAAACTACAAAATCTCAAACAAAAATATCTAGATGTAAGTACCTATACAAAAGAACTTCATATATTAACTCTCAAGTAAAAGATATATGAAAGTGAGAAACAAAAACTTGAAAGGTACATTAATAGTCTTAAGTATAGTATTCAAGATGAACTCACATTTATTACCATGGAGTCTATCCACGAATGTTTTTAGATTGCCCTCAAGATTGAAGAGAAGTAAAGGAGGAAGGGTGAACAAAATAATAGAGGAAGAGGTAATGCATTTAGAGGAAGGGGTAGATTCAATCAAAGAGGCTTCCCTAGAAGCCAAGGAGAAAGAAGAAATTAGAATGTAAAGAATGAATATAGTAGTAGAGGTGCCCTTAGGGGAAGAAGGTCAAATAACAGAGGTAGATTTGGGGGAAGGGGATCCACTGTCTTCACTGGAAGATGCTTTTCTTGCAACCAAGTTGGTCATTAATCATTTAGGTGTCTAGAGAAGGAAGGGAAAAGAAGTCATGGAGATATCAGAGTACAATTAACTCATGAAGAATAATTTCAAAGTACCACACTACCACTTCTTCTAAGCATGTAGAACCTAAGAGTAGAGAATTCCTAATGATCAACAGATCATTATTGTTTCCAATCAGTAAGGAGCCTCCTCAAAGAAAGTTCATCTTAAAGACTACATGCAAAGTCAAGGGAAAGGTATGCAAAGTAATTGTAGATTCTATTTCCACTAAAAATTTGGCTTCAATTGAAATGGTAAATAAGATTGGTTTGAAAAGGATACCACACCTCACACCCTATAAGGCTACTTGGTTAAGTAAAGAACAATAACCTTTAATCAATGAACAATGTTGGATTGATTTTCAAGTAGGAGATTACAAGGACAAAGTGTTGTGTGACATAGTGGCCATGGATGCTTTCCATCTCATTTTAGAGAGACCTTGGAAATATGACACAAATGCCCAATATGATGGTAATTATAATGTTTTTTACTTTAACCAAGGGTGGAGAAACTTTCACATTGATTTCTTTGTTAGAAGAGTCTAAGGAAAAAGTTGTTTCTAATAGTATCATGATAGTAGGGGAAAAATAATTACTAAAAGGCCTTAAGGAGGATAAAGTACCATGTTTTTCTATTGTAGTTAAACCCAAGGAGAGTAGCCAAAGAAGAGAAAATGCATGTCAAGAGGAACTAAGGAGTGTTGGACCCAAGGAAGTAGCAGATTTGTTGGATAGGTACAAAGGAATTATAATAGATAGCATAAATGAATCCTTTCCACCTAAGAGAGAAATTAGTCATTGTATTGACTTTATACCAGGGGCTACACTACCTAATAAGGCTACTTATAAACTTACACCAGAACAAAATGGAGAGGTAGCTAGACAAATCCAAGGACTCTTAGAGAAGGGATTCATAAGAAAGAGTATAAGTCCCTATTCTATACCAGTAGTACTTGCACCTAAGAAGGAGGGAACTTGGAGATTGTGTACTGATTCTAGGGATATCAACATGATTGCTATTAGATATAGATTCCCAATGCCAAGAATGGAGGACCTTATGGATTGTTTAGGTGAGGCTACACACTATTCCAAAATTGATCTAAAAAGTGGTTATCACCAGATAAGGATTAGAGAGGGAGATGAATGGAAGTCATATTTCAAGACTAATGAAGGCTTATTTGAGTGGGTTTTCATGCCATTTGATTTATCCAATTCCCCAAACAATTTTATGAGTTTGATGATTGAAGTTTTGCAACCATTTCTTCATAAATTTGTTGTAGTCTATTCGGATGACATACTAATTTTTAGTGGCAATAGGGAAGAGAATCTATACCACGTTGACTTGGTACTAAAGAGACTTCATAAAAAGAGTTTGAAGATAAAAATTGATAAGTGTTCCTTCTTGCAGGAAGAGCTAATGTTTTTGGGATTTGTGATATCCAAGGGAAGTTTAAAAATGGATCCAACAAAGGTAGAAGACATCCTATATTGGTCACCACCTACTTCAACATCAGAGGTAAAAGTTTCCATGGTGTATGTAGTTTTTATAGAAAGTTTATTAGAGATTTTAGTGGTTATTGTGCCCCTATACTTGATACAATCAAGGGTGGTAGAAAATGTGTCTTAGAGTGGACTAGAGAAGCCAATGATTCCTTTGAACTACTAAAGAATAAGATTGAAAACTAACCAGGCCTAGTACTCCCTGATTTTCATAATTTTTTTGTGGTGGAATGTGATACAAGTAATAAGGCTATAGGGGGTGTCCTTCATCAAGATGGGAGACCAGTTACCTTCTTTAGTGAAAGATTGAATGAAGCCAAACAAAAGTACTCGACATATGGCCTAGAATTATATGCTATGGTCCAATCTTTGAGAAAATGGCATCACTATTTGTTGTCTCAAGAATTCATTTTATACACTGGTAATCAGGCTCTTAGCTCTTTCAATAGGAAAGAGAGACTACACCATAGACATGTTAAGTGGATGGAACTTTTACAGTCATATACTTTCACTATTAAGTGTAAGGAAACTCAGGTGCGGAAACAACTTCCTACACTAATCTCAAAAGGAAAGTATTGTGAAAATTCTTTTAAATCCATACAATTTCAGATTTGTTAACTACTTTAACAATGATATTGCAGTCATATACCATGCATATAGAAAAATAGAGAATGACACAATGATTTAGCCTGGGGAAAACCTTTCGGTAAAAAACCCCAGCACTCCAAAACCTGCACAATGTATTATCTTCAACACAATGGTTACAACACACTTGCAATGCAAGTTCTTTCAAGAGACAATCGACACTCAAAGACAAATACCGTAGCATGAGATCATACCAACAATACACTCTTTTCCTATCCCAGTCTATAACCCTAAAAAACACTTATATCATGCACTTTCCTTTTTAGGGCAACTTCCAAAGATAGTCGTATTAGGGTTTTACCATTCTCTGAGAAAATAGGAACCTGAATCCCACGATTGTAGAAGAGTGTACAATACTCAACTTTATTAGTTGCCACATGTCTTGCATGTCTTCACCCATCATTGAATCTTCTAGAAATAGCTCTTACGTGTCATAGGAATCTGTCATAACCATTTCAACCATGATCTCCTTACACACAATTAAAGATGCCAACACATCAAGTGGAGTGACACATCAACATGCCAACTAGACATGTACACTCACACTTAATTACATTATTTGAAAGAAATACATTTTACAAAACAAATAATAAGCATAGGAATTATCCAAGGTTGAGACACCTTATTCCTAACATTAAGCACAAAAAGGGTGTTACTAATAAGGTTGTTGATGCCTTAAGTAGGAGGACTTTGACAATTCAGAATATACAGTTGGAAAGTTCAGCGATCTCAGCCATGAAGGATTTGTATGCAGATGATGATGTCTTCAAGGAAGTTTATAAGGTTTGTATGGACATGTCAGAAAGGTATCACATAGAATTTTATGAATTTATTATTCAAGATGACTGATTTTTTAAAGGGGGGTTAATTTGTGTCCCTAAAAGTTCTATTAGGGAAAACATTGTCAAGGAGAAACATTGTGGTAGTCTTGCAGGGCATTTTGGGGAAGATAAGACAGTAGAGTTGGTTAGGAGATTCTATTTTTTTCCACGATTGTAGGATGATGTCATAAAGTTTGTGGAAACATGTTTATTTTTTCATAGATCCAAAATACATACTTCTAATGCAGAGCTCTATACTCCACTTCCTATCCCATCAAAGCCTTGGGATTCCATTAGCATGGACTTTGTCCTTGGAATTCCCAAGACAAAGGATGGTCATGATAGTTTTTTTGTTGTAGTGGAAAAATTTTCAAAAATGACTCACCTCATCCCATGAAGGACTACACATGATGCCTCTCATATTGCAGGGTTGTTCTTCAAGGAAGTTGTAAGGTTGCATGGTTTTCCAATGTCTATAAATTTAGATTGAGACCCTAAGTTCCTTGGTCACTTTTGGAAGACCCTATGGAAGAAGTTGGGGACTAATTTTTGTTTGTCATCAACATATCACCCTTAATCTGATGGACAGACTGAAGTAATTAATAGATCACTTGGAAACTTGTTAAGGTGCTTAACCCAATACCATGGTTCAAGTTGGGATTCCATCATTCCTCAAGTAGAGTTCTCTTATAATGATTCGGTTAATAGAAGTACAGGGAGGAATCCTTTCCAAATTTTTTATGGAGTGCACCCAAGAGGTGTCTTAGAGCTAAGGGATGCTAGTGACATGGACAAGCCTAGTGCTCTTGCAAAATATTATGTGACAGTAATGAAGGACATTCATGAGAAAATTCAGTCTAGACTACAAAATTCCTCTATGAAATATAAAGAACATGCTGATAAAAAGAGAAGAGAGTTACATTTCCAAGTTGGTGAATTAGTCATGGTCCTCTTGAAAAAGGAAAGGATTCCTAAGGAGAGATACACTAAGTTGATGGTGAAGAAAATTGGCCCATTCAAGATCCTTAAGAAATGTGGATCAAATGCTTATCACATTGATTTTCCTAACCATATACATTTATCTCCTATCTTTAATGTTTCTGACCTCTATGGTTTCAAAGGTATTGTAGATGATGTTTTTTTTTAGGTCAATCCAACTCTTAGGAAAGGGAGTTATTGAAAGATCTTCCTAAATCTGAACCATTGGAGATTGAGTGTATTTTGGAAATAAGGGTGTCTAAGAAAACTAAGAGGAAGATATATTATGAATACCTGGTGCAATGGAGGGGTTAAAAACTAGAGGATTCCACTTGGATGACCAAGGAGGCTATTGAGAAGGATAGCTTCATCTTTTCTTCTATCCAACTAAAAGGGACTTGAGTTTTTCTGTCATGGGTAGCATGGTGCAGGGCACCTAAGACTTCTATTTTCATTTTCTTGTTTTATTTTCACAATATAATAAGGGATGAGTTTTTAACCATCCTAGCATGTTTGTGTTTGGTCCATCTTGTGTGTTCAAGGATCTTTTGGTACATTTATAAACCAAATATGTCTTAGTTCACTAGACTGTCTTTAGGTGTTTTTATGCAATAATATCTTCTAAGCTGCAGAAGTGTTTATAAGGTCGTGTTTGACCATTTTTTTTCATTTTTAGGTGTCTTGAGTCATTCCCAACTCATTTGGATGCATAAAACACTTTATTGTTAGAAATTGACAAAATGTTATCAATATTGCAAAAGTGTTGTCAATGCAACTTTTTAAAAAGTTGCTCAACTATTGCAACTCTGTTCCCAATGGTCACAACTAGATTTGAATCAGTTGGATAGGTTGGGGAGAAATATTTAAGATTTATGAACCATGTCCAATTGATACATTGAGTTGGGATACCATATGAAGTAGAATTGAAGGAGAAAACCACCATTTCTGAGCAAATCTATAATATGTACAGTCTTGTACGGATTGAATAAGTAGATCACTTGAAATTGAAAGATTGGGGTATGAGTTTGATTAATTTTTCAATTTATTCATTTTGATTTTGTGTTTGTTTAGGCAATATTTCTATTTCTCTATCAGACCAGGTTTGAAACCCTCATCATTTGGCACTGTCATGGAGATTTGGCCCTAACTTGCATTTTCACCATTGAAATTCAATGCCCCTTGGTGAAAAACAAGTTAAGGAAATGTATTTTAATAATCCAAAGGCTCAAAGTGTTATATTGTGGTGAATGATTAGGAAAGTATTATCCAAGAAAGTATTTTACACTTTCTGCAATGCATGGAGTTTGTGGCTTATTTTGGCTAATTTTTGTGCTGACATGTTCTAACCTTAAAGTGGCATAAAGATTGTATAAATTGGCTTAGGGTTAGGGTTTCACATAATGTGTATGTTTATTTTTTTCTTATGGTGGAATTGAGCTATAAGAGGATTGTGTATTGTGATCAGATTGTAATCACTGGATAATAATAGTATTGGATTGGCTATTGGTGGACGTAGCCCAATGATTGGGCGAACCACGTTAAATCTTTGTATCTTGTGTTCTCTTCTATTTTTGTTTTGTTATTCTCTAATATTGGTTATATTTCTACATGTAATTTTTATTTATGTCTTGTTTATCCTAACAAGTGGTATCAGAGAAAGGTTATTTTCAGTTATCCTCTACATGAAGATCTCATAGTTTAGTGGGAGTCTCACGGTTGAGTGGGAGTAATGGAAGATGAGGGTAAGTTGAAGGTTGAGAAGCTTAATGGGCAGAACTTTCAGTTATGGAAAATGCATATGGAGGACTATCTCTATAAGAAGGATTTATGGCAACCATTGGAAGAAGTGAGAAAGAAAGAGGCAGCTATGTCTCAGGAGGATTGAGATATTATGGATAGAAAGGCATTGGGTAGCATTTGATTATGCCTAGCACAATTAGTGGCATTTAATATTACCAAAGAAAAGAAAACTAAAGAGTTGATGGAAACCCTAGCAAAGTTGTATGAAAATCCTTCCGCTTTGAATAAGATATTTCTTATGAAGAATTTATTTAATATGAAGATGGTAGAAGGTGGGTCAGTAGATGATCATTTAAATGAGTTTATTATAGTTACTAGTCAATTATCTTCTGTGAATATTAATTTTGATGAAGAAATTAGGGCTCTTTTAATTCTGTGTTATTTGCTAGAAAGTTGGAGTGGCTTGATATTGGCTGTTAGAAACTATGTTTCTAATTCGAACAACCTAAAATTTGATGATGTTGTTAGTGTTATTCTGAGCTAGGAAACTCATAGAAAAGCTCAGGCGGATCTACATCAGGTAGTGTTTTGAATGAATAAAGAAGAGGTAGAACAAGAGATAGAGGAAACAAATCTATAAATTGTTGTAAATCATGAGGAAAGTCAAAGGGAAAGAGGTCTCAATCAAGAGGACCTAACGACTGTTGGTACTGTGAAAAACCAGGTCATAAGAAGAAAGATTGTTGGTCTTGGAAGAATAAAGAAGGTGAAAAAAAAGAAGGCAATAAAGAGGCAAATGTGGTAAGTAATAAATTTGAAGATGATGTTTTGATTCTTTCTCTTGAGAATGTTGATGATTCATGGATTCTAGATTCAGGGGCTTCTTTTTATGCTACACCCCATAGGAGTTATTTTATTGATTATGTCTAAGGTGATTTTGGGCAAGTTTATTTGGGAGATAATGAAACCTAACAATTTTTTGGGAAGGGAAGAATTAAAATTAAGCTGCATAATGGGAATCATTGGCTACTATAAGAGGTAAGACATGTTCCAAGGCCAAGTATAAATTTAATTTCAGCAGGGAAACTAGGTGATGAGGGTCGCACAGTTACTTTTAATGATAAAAATTGGAAGGTTTTGAAAGGTTCCTTAGTAGTAGAAAAAGATGTGAAACTAGGAACCTTATATCTTTGTACAAGTAATGTTGTTCCTTCTACTTTAATTGTTACAGATAAAAGTGAATGTTTGTGAATAGTTGTTGTAGTTGAGTAGGTAGAAAATGAAATAGTTGTTATGGATATTGAAACAACAGTATGGCACAATAGAATTGGGAACATGAGTGAGAAAGGTATGAAATTACTTCATTCAAAGAAAGTTTTACTAGGTCTGAAATGTTGTGAAACTTTTACCAGGTCTGGATTTCTGTGAAAGTTGTGTGTATGGGAAACAAAAGAGAGTTAGTTTCTTGAAGGGTGGGAAGGAAAATAAAGATGATAAATTAGAGCTTGTGCATAATGATGTATGGGGGCACTTTCATGTATTTTCCCTTGGTGGCTCTCTATATTATTTTACTTTCATTGATGATGCAACTAGGAAAGTCTGGATTTGTTTCCTTAGGCAGAAATCTGATGTATTTAAAACTTTTAAAAAAAATGGAAACGCTTGGTTGAGAATGAAACTGGTAAAAGATTAAAATGTCTTAGATCTGATAATGGTGGTGAGTATTGCAAAAAAGAATTTGAATATTATTTTTCCTCTAATGGTATTCGTAGGCAAAAAATGGTTCGAAGGACTCCATAATAAAATGGAGTGGCTGAACACATGAATAGGACAATAATGGAGCGTTCAAGAAATATGAAATTGCATGACGGGCTTCCCTTAAACATGTGGGTAGAGGCTATAAATACTGTTATTTATTTAATTAACAGAGGTCCCTCTACTCCTTTGGGTTGTGGTATTCCAGAGGTAAGAAGGTAAGTTATTCTTTTCTCATAACTTTTGGTTGTGAAACATTTGGACATATAGATTTTGAAAATAGAACCAAGCTAGAATCAAAATCAAAGAAATGTGTATTTGTTTGATACTAAATTGCTGAATTTGGCTATAGACTTTTTTATTTTCAAATTTGTAAAATTGTAAGAATCAGGGATGTCATATTCAATGAGAAAGTATTGTACAAAGATCTGTTGTGAAAACATTAGAAGAAAGACAATGATTATGTAGAGTTGGATGATACTCCAAAAGATGATGTTCCACTAATTCCTTATGCTCCGCAACCACAGAAACAACAAATACCACACACCCCAATGAATTTTAGATGGTCAATAAGGCTATTTAGATCTCCATATTTTCACCTTCTTTGTATTATATTTTATTAACTAATGTTGGTGAACCCGAATGTTATAATGAAGCTATACAGATGGATACAAAGCTTCAATGGGAGTCTACAATGAAAGAAGAAATGGACTCCTTGTTGAAAAATTAGACTTGGGATTTATGTAAGTTACCTGTAGGTAAATGGACTTTATAGAATAAATGGGTTTACAGGATGAAATAAGAAGATGGAGGTAAGAATAGATTTAAAGCTAGATTAGGTGTAAAAGGATTTGCACAGAAACATGGTATTGATTTTGGTGAGAAATTTTCTCCAGTTGTTAAAATGAACTCTATTCGTAATACTTTATGTATTGTGGCTACTGAAGATTTTCATTTAGAGCAGCTTGATGTTAAAACAACATTTCTTCATGGTGATTTGAATGAAGAAATATATATGGTAAAGCCATAGGGATTTGAGGTCAAGGGTAAGGAGAGTTTAGTGTGCAGATTGTAGAAAAGTTTATATGGCTTGAAGTAAGCACTCGACAATGGTATATTAAATTTGATACTTTTATGAATGAGAATGGATACACTTGATGTAATTCTGACCATTGTGTTTATTTCAAGAAGTTGAATGATGAAAACTACATTATTCTATGTTTATATTTTGATGATATGCTTATAGTTGGATCTAACATGGATCATATTAAGGGGTTGAAAAAACAATTTGCAAAATATTTTTCTATGAAGGGTTTGGGGACAACAAAAAAAATCCTTGGAATGAAAATATGATGAGATAGGAAGAACAAAAAATTAACTCTATCTCAGGCTAATTATGTTGAAAAGGTGTTGTAGATATTCTCCATGAAGGATGCCAAAGTTGTAGGTACACCTTTTCCTAGTCATTTTAAATTGACAAAGGAGATGTGTCTAAGGACACTAGAAGAGGAGGCTAAAATGTCCAAGATACCTTATGCTACAGCTGTAGGGAGCTTAATGTATGCTATGGTATGTACTACGCAAGATATTGCACATGTAGTGGGAGTTGTTAGTTGGTATATGAGTCAGCCTGGGATTGAGCATTGGAATGCAGTCAAATGGATTCTAAGATATTTGTGAGGTGCATCCTATAAGTGTTTACACTTTGGGGGTTCTACTACTACTATTCAAGGCTATGTTGACTCAGATTTGGTAGGAGATATAGATACCAGATAGAGTACTTCAGGTTATGTATTTACTATTGGTGTGACAATAGTGAGTTGGATTTCTCAGTTACAATAGGTGAATGCTTTATCCACTACAAAGGCAGAATATGTTGCTGCTACAGAGGCATCCAAGGATATGATATGGCTTCAATTCTTCATGGAAGAATTAGGACATCCACGGGTGGATAATTTTTTGTATTCAAATAGTCAGAGTACCATTCATCTTGCGAACAATTATGCTTTGCACTCAAAGACAAAGCACATACAGTTGTGGTATCATTTTATTAGGTCAGTTTTGGATGATGGGCAGTTAAAGATGGAAAAGATACATACAGATGATAATCCTGAGGATATGTTTACAAAGGTTGTGATGAGGGAGAAGCTGAATTCTAGTTCAACTTTGGTTGGTGTACTAGATTGAATACACTAACTAAACAACAAAGTCCAAGAAGGTTGGATTTAGTGGGAGATTTATGGGGTAGTGGTTTAGCTACAGAATCAGTCTCCAAGTGGGATAATTGTTGGTTTATGTGGATTTTGATTAGTCCCCAAGTGGGAGATTGTTATATTGTGGTGACTGATAAAGAAAATATTATCTAGGAAAGTATTTTACACTTTCTGCAATGCATGGGGTTCAGGGCTTATTTTGGCTAATTTTTGTACCAACATGTTCTAACCCTAAAGCGGCATAAAGATTGTATAATGTGTATGTTTAGTTTATTCTTATGAAGGAATTGAGTGTAAGGGGATTTTGTATGTTTATTTGATTGTAATCACTAGATAATAATAATATTGGACTAGCTATTGGTGGACGTAGCCCAGGGATTGGGTGAACCACGTTAAATCTTTGCATCTTGTGTTCTCTTCTATTTTTTCTTTATTATTCTCTGACATTAGTTATATTTATGCATGTAATTTTTATTTCTTTCTTATTTATCCTAACAAGTGGTATTAGAGTCAAGTTGTTTTCAGTTATCCTCTGCGGGAAGATCTCACGGTTTAGTGGGAGTCTCACAGTTGAGTGGGAGTCTCACAGTTAAGTGGGAGTAATGGCAGATGAGGGTAAGTTGAAGTTTGAGAAGTTTAATGGGAAGAACTTTCAGTTATAGAAAATTCAGATGGAGGACTATCTCTTTCCTAAGAATTTATGGTGACCATTAGAAGGAGTGAGAAAGAAATAGATAGCTATGTCTCAAGAGGATTGGAATATTCTGGATAGAAAGGCATTGGGTAGCATTCTCTTATGCCTGGAACAATCAGTGGTGTTTAATATTACCAAAGCAAAGACAACTAAAGAGTTGATGGAAACCCTAGAAAAGTTGTATGAAAAGCCTTCCACTTCGAATAAGGTATTTATTATGAAGATTTTATTTAATATGAAGATGGTAGAAGGTGGGTCAGTGGATGATCATTTAAATGAGTTTAATACAGTTACTAGTCAATTATCTTCTGTGAATATAAATTTTGATGAAGAAATTAGGGCTCTTTTGATCCTGTGTTCTTTTCCAGAAATATGGAGTTGCTTGATAATGGCTATTAGTAACTCTGTTTCTAATTCAAACACCCTAAAATTTGATGATGTTGTTGGTGTTTTTCTGAGCGAGGAAATTCATAGAAAAAGCTCAGGTAGATCTACATTAGGTAGTAGTTTGAATGTAGAAAGTAGAGGCAAAAAAAGAGATAAAGGAAACAACTTTGGAAATCATGGGAAATCACGAGGAAAGTCAAAGGGAAAGATGTCTCAATCAAGAGGACCTAACGACTGCTGGTACTGTGGGAAACAAGGGCATAAGAAGAAATATTGTTGGTCTCGAAAGAATAAAGAAGGAGACAAACAAGAAGACAATAAGGAAGAAAATGTGGTAAGTAATAAATGTGAAGATGATGTTTTGATTCTTTATCTTGAGAATGTTGATGATTCATGGGTTCTAGATTTAGGGGCTTCTTTACATGCTACACCCCATAGGAGTTATTTTATTGATTATGTCCAAGGTGATTTTGGGCAATTTTATTTGGGAGATAATGAACCCTTCCAAATTATTGGGAAGGGAAGATTTAAGATTAAGTTGCATAATGAGAGTCATTGGCTACTACAAGAGGTAAGAGATGTTCCAAGGCTGAGTAGAAATTTAATTTCAACCGGGCAACTAGGCGATGAGGGTTGCATAGTTACTTTTAATAATAAAAATTGGAAGGTTTCAAAAGGTTCCTTAGTAGTAGAAAAAGGTGTGAAAGTAGGAAAATTATATCTTTGTATAGGTAATGTTGTTCCTTCTACTTTAATTGTTACAAAGAAAAGTGAATATTCAGGAATAGTTGTTGCAGTTGAGCAGGTAGAAAATGAAACAGTCATTGTGGATACCAAAATAACACTATGGCACAACAGAGTTGGGAACATGAGTGAGAAATGGATGAAATTAATTCATTCAAAGAAAGTTCTACCAGGTCTGAAATGTGTAAATCTAGATTCTGTGAAAGTTGTGTGTATGGGAAACAAAATAGAGTTAGTTTCTTGAAGGGTGGGAAGGAAAAGAAAGATAATAAATTAGAGATTGTGCATACAAATGTATGTGGACCAGATCATGTATCTTCCCTTGGTGGCTCTATGTATTATGTTACTTTAATTGGTGATGCAATTAGGAAAGTCTAGATTTATTTCCTTAGGCAGAAATCTGATGTATTTGAAACTTTTAAAAAATTGAAAAGCTTGGTTGAGAATGAGACTGGTAAAAGATTAAAATGTCTTAGATCTCATAATGGTGGTAAGTATTGCAGAAAATAATTTGAAGATTATTGCTCCTCTAATGGTATTCATAGGAAGAAAATAGTTCCAAGGACTCGACAAGAAAATGGAGTGGCTGAACGCATGAATAGGACAATAATGGAGAATGCAAGCTAGACTATGAGATTGCATGATGGAATTCCCTTAAACATGTGGGTAGAGGTTGTAAATATTATGTTTTATTTAATTAACAGAGGTCCCTCTACTCCTTTGGGTTGTGGTATTCTAGAGGAAGCATGGGCTGGTAAGAAGGAAAGTTATTCTTTCTTAGAACCTTCGGTTTTACAACATTTCCACATATAGATTTTGAAAATACAACCAAGCTGGAAGAAAAATCAAAGAAATGTGTATTTGTTGGATATGGCATTGATGAATTTGGCTATAGAATTTTTTATTTTGAAAATCATAAAATTGTAAGAAGCAGGGATGTCATGTTTAATGAGAAAGTGTTGTACAAAGATCTGTTGTGACTGCATGAGAAGAAAGACAATGATTATGTAGAGTTGGGTGATACTCCCAAATATGATGTTCTAATGATTCCTTATGCTCCACAACCACTGAAAAAAAAAATACCACACACCCTAGTGAATGTTAGATGGTTAAAAAGGCTAAGTAGACCTCCAGATAGATTTTCACCTTCTTTGTATTCTATTTTATTAACCGATGCTGGTGAACTTGAATGTTATAATGAAGCTATACAGGTGGATACAAAGCTTTTGTGGGAGTTTGCAATGACAGAAGAAATGGACTCCTTGCTTAAAAATGAGACTTTGGATTTATGTAAGTTACCTAAAGGTAAACAAAATTTATAGAATAAATGGGTTTACAGGATGAAAGAAGAATATTGAGGTAAGAAAATATTTAAATCTAGATTATTCATTAAAGGATTTGCACATAAACATGGTATTGATTTTGATGAGATTTTTCTCTAGTTGTTAAAATGACCTCTATTCATACTTTTTTAAGTATTGTGGCTACTGAATATTTTCATTTAGAGAAGCTTGATGTTAAAAAAACTTTTCTGCATGGTTATTTGAATGAAGAAATATATATAATACAACCACGTAGATTTGAAGTCAGGGGTAAGGAGAGTTTAGTGTGCAGATTGCAGAAAATTTTATATGGCTTGAAGAAAGAACATCAACAATGGTATATTAAATTTGATACTTTTATGAATGAGAATGGATACACTCAATGTAATTCTAACCATTGTGTTTATTTCAATAGGTTGAATGATGACAACTACATTACTCTATGTTTATACGTTGATGATATGCTTGTAGCTGGATCTAACATGGATCATATTAAGGGGTTGAAACAATAGTTAGCACAATCTTTTTCTATGAAGGATTCGGGGGCAGAAAAAGAAATCCTTGGCATGAAAATTTACAGAGATAGGAAGAATAAAAAATTAACTCTATCTCAAGATGATTATGTTGAAAAGGTGTTGTAGAGATTCTCCATGAAGGATGCCAAAGCTGTCAGTACACCTTTTCCTTGTCATTTGAAATTGCCTAAGGAAATGTGTCCAAGGACACCAAAAGAGGAGGCTAAAATGTCCAGGATACCTTATGCTTCAGTTGTAGAGAGCTTAATGTATTCTATGGTATGTACTAGGCTAGATATTACACATGCAGTGGGAGTTGTTAGCCGGTATATGAGCCACCCTAGGATTGAGCATTGGAATGCAGTCAAATGGATTCTAAGATATTTGAGAGGTACATCCAATAAGTGTTTACACTTTGGGGGCTCTACTACTACTGTTCAAGGCTACATTGACTTATATTTGGTAGGAGATATAGATACCATGAGGAGTACTATAGGTTATGTATTTACTGTTGGTGGGACAATAGTGAGTTGGATTTGTCAGTTACAAAAGATGATTGATTTATCCACTAAAGAGGAAGAATATGTTGCTTCTATATAGGAAGCCAAGATATGGATTCAATTATTCATGGAAGAATTGGGACATCCACAGGCGGATAATAATCTATATTCAAATAGTCAAAGTTCCATTCATCTTGTGAAGAATTCTTCTTTGCACTCAAAGACAAAGCACATACAGTCTCAGTGTCATTTCATTAGGTCAGTTTTGGATGATGGGCAGTTAAAGCTGGAAAAGATACATACAGATGGTAATCCAACGGATATGTTTACAAAGGTTGTGACAAGGGAGAAGATGAATAATTTTTCAGCTTTGGTTGGTCTTCTAGATTGAATAGACTAACAGAATAATAGATTCCAGGAAGGTTGGATCCAGTGGGAGCTTCACGTAGTAACGGTTTAGTGATAGAATCAGTCTCCAAGTCAGAGAATTGTTGGTTTATGTGGATTCTGATCAGTCCCCAAGTGGGAGATTGTTATATTGTGGTGACTGATCAGGAAAGTATTATCTAGGAAAGTATTTTATACTTTCGGCAATGCATGGAGTTCGGGGCTTATTTCAAAAACTTCTGTGCCGACATGTTCTAACCCTAAAGAGGCATAAAGATTGTATAAATTGGCTTAGGCCTTAGGGTTTCATATAATGTGTATGTCTAGTTTGTTCTTATGATGGAATTGAGATGTAAGGGGATTTCCTATTGTGATCAGATTGTAATCACTAGATAATAATAATATTGGACTGGCTATTGGTGTACGTAGCCCACGGATTGGGTGAACCATGTTAAATGTTTGTGTCTTGTGTTTTTTTCTATTTTTGGTTTGTTATTCTATGTATTGGTTATATTTCTCCATGTAATTTTTATTTTTTTCTTGTTTATCCTAATACATAGTTAGGGAAGTTTCCTTGTTTCTTCAAGGTTGATACCCTAGGCTAAATATCTACCATGTATTTAGCCAGCGAAGAGGAGAAATGAATGCAATAGAAATACAGGGGTGATTTGGGTCCAAGTTTCTAATTGATTCAAAGTGTTTGAGGATCATTGAATACCACCAAGTGACTGCATCCACTTTAGGTACCCACCTTTGGACCATTCCAGTTGACCCTAGTCTAACTTGATCAATTAGGCGAGAGAGTTGTTGTGACCGTTTGAAGGTGCAGGAGTAGAGTGGTTTTTTGTTGTTTTAGGGTTTGTAAGAGTGATGTTGTAAGGTTATAGAAACCATATCAAATATTCTTGGTCCCATGTTAATTTCTTGTATTGAAGAAAATAATATTGTTGCAGGCATAGTAGGAGCAAGGACAAATTCTGAGAATTTCATGTTTGTAAGATTGTAGAGTGTATTTGATTGAGAGAAGTAGATTTTTAGGGATTCATAGGAAGATTATAACCCTTAAGGGAAGTCGAGGATTGTTTTAAGGCAAGTGGTCCATTGTTAGGACTTGATAAGGGAAGGGTGTCTCTAGGAACACTATAACCTAGGAGATTTGGAGTAGAACAAGTTGAGAAGGATCACCTTGTATAGAAGGTATTCAGAGGCTTGTGTTGTTAAAGGCAAGCTTAGACTATCCTATTTAAGGACTAGTGAAATTGGGAACATCATCCAATTGTTAAAGAGGGTAGGCCAACCTACACTTCTTGTTGTGTGCACTCTACACCACTAAGTCTAGACGATCTGTACACAATGAGAATATCGCTTTGGTGGAGATCATGGTAGAATTGGAATTATGTGTAGTGGTCACAAATACAACATCAACCTTTTTAGATTGCAATGTGGTTCCAACCACAACTCATTTGGTTAAGTAGTGAAATAATTTTTATTGTCACAAACATTAAGATAAGTAGAATAATTATGTTCTTGAGTACCAATTGCTAGATGATAGATCGGTGAGCGGTAAAGTATGTGTGATCATTTCTAATGATATGGAAACATGGAATAAAGGTTATAGATTAAATGTTTTGATATTTATGAAATTGATGCAAACATTTAAGATGGATTTGAGGTGTTGCATTGGAGAAGTCAAAATGTGTTTGACTACTTTGGAGATATAACCTGCAGATCTTATCTTGACCTAACGTGCTCATGATAAATCATTTTATTCATTGAGATTATCATTTTGACACATGGTTCTTTCGTGAGAAATTAACTTGAAGACCATTTTTATGTTGGTGGAAGTTGTTTTTATACAGGGAACTACTCACATTGAAAAAGAAATAAGTTGTAAGAGTTGGTGTAGGTGATGCAATTAGGGTTTTGTGATTTAAATTTGAGGTTGCAATCAGAAAGTTGATAGATAAAGAGAAGAGAGAAGTTAATGAGTACAAAGAAAATATTGGATCTGACAAGCAATCAATGCTACATCCAGATCACTAGTCTTGTTGTTCTCTAATAGTTGTAGCAAGAAAAATCCCTTAACTGGGTGAAATCTAATAGGTTCTTATTTGTAAATATTTTAACACGGTAACTTCTTTATTGAGGTTTGAAATCCTCTAGTAAGGTAGATCATAATTGATCTTGTTGTACTCCTAAGAGTGTACTAGTTACTCCTAAGTAGGGTGAACCCTCAGAAAGGGTGTTTGTAGCTCCTAATAGGGAAAAGTCATTTACTAAAGTATTGGGCTTGTGGGTGTCATCCCCACCGTGGTTTTTTCTCTCTTTCAAGGGTTTCCATGAGAAAATATCTGTCATGTGTGATAAATTTTTGGATGCTTGATATTACTTTCTTTTCTGTATTTACATATGTTCCTTTGTAGTTTGGAAAGTAATTCAATAGTTATTTAGATTATTGGTTGAATTTGTTTACTATCTGTTTGGACTGATTCACCCCCCCTCTTAGTACCTATTAATTGAAACATATATTTCACATATTGTAGTTTTCTAACAAAAGAACTTGCATAGTTCTGCCTGTGCGTATGAATTATGGTTAATCTAATTAGGAACACACACTTCAATGAGTCATTATTCGATTGCTTGAAACAAACTATTCTACTAAAACATAAAATAACCAAGGTGACTCATTCCCTTCTAGTAAATAGGAGTGTGGAATTGCTCATAGATCATTGCAATTCCAGTGACTTTAGACTCTATCTAAATGAAGGATTTGAATTTTCCTAAACTATCTAAGGATATGCGAGATACAAGTACAATTAATATAAGATTTAGCCAAGATGTATTTTAAAACCCAAAATGAAATGTGATTCTAAGATTTGAGATGAAAATGCTTTGAAAAAAAATCTAACTATCTAACAATTCTTGAATGATAAATTCTTAAATGCTAAGATAAACATAATTCTGCATAATAACAATACTCAAAATTTTGGATCTTTTGTGAAGAAATGAAGCTCACTTTTATAGAAACCCTCTCTCGAATGAACAAATCAAGATTAAAAGTTGAAGAACGGGCGAGATTCAATTCAAAGAAGAACAATCCACATGCACGTAGAATGATTGGTTGAGAGAGTTAGTTAGTTGAACTGACTGGTCAGTTGTTTAGGAAAATTCTGAAATCTATTTTAAGTTAACTAGATTGTTCCCAAAATGAGAAAGAGAAAAGAATCAGTTAACTGAAAAAGATTGATTCATTTCTATTTTTATGTTCAGTTGACTGAAATAATGACATAATATGCATTTTTGAATATTAAATTGATTTAAATGCACTTTTCACTCAACTTATTAATTTAATTCCTTTTTTATTTTATTGAAAATTTAGCAATTTATTTAATCAACATTAATTAAATAAATAACATAATTTTTATTTGTCAATGTTTTTTGTTTTTAGGAATTAATTAATTTATCAAGTGCGATGATAGATTGGGACCCATTTTGGTTTAGGTCAAATCAAATGGGGATGATAGATTTCCTTGGGTTAGGACTTAGGATTTGATCAAGATTAGGGATTTCTTGATAGGAGATCGAGATTAGGGGTCTAGGGTTTAGATGACCATTTTTAGGTCATTAAATTTTCCCCTCTTTGAATTGATGTGTGATCAACACATTGATTCAAAGACCCATTTGCAATGAGATGAGAAATAGTTTGATTTGAAGCGATGAAACCATTCATGTTGAAGAAGACCGACTCTGAGCTTGATTGGGTGAAGATCTACCAAAAAAATGCTCAGTTTGATTTGAAGTGATGAAACTGAACATCTGTCAAAAACTCTTAAATGGTTTTGATTGGTTTGAATGAATAACAAGTTTGATTTGAAGCAATGAAACCATTCTTGTGGAAGAAGACCCACTCCAAGCTTGATTGGATGAAGATCTACCAACAGAATGCTCAGTTTGATTTGAAGTGATGAAATTGAACATCTGTCACAAACTCTTAAACCTTTTGAGTTTGAACAAAAAACTAGTTTGATTTGAAGCGATGAAACTGATTACCATTAAGATATTTGATTAGCAAGAAAATTGACTTAATTTGAAGCGATGAATCCAATTTGACCAATGTATCTAGCTTCAATAATGAACAACTCATATAAGACTGATCTGTCTAGTTTCAAGTGTATTTATTACTCTATAAGATAATTGATTAGGTTTTTTTTTATTAAAGATAAATCTCAACTTGATTTGAAGAGATGAAGATGAGATTCCCCAAGTGATGAGGTCTTGATTGATGATGTGATCACTGATTTGTTGATGTCCCAATCCTTGCAACTCCACTAAATTTAGACTCTATCTAAACAAAGGATTTGAATTAATCTAAACTAGAATAATATGCGAGATGAAAGTACAATTAATCCAAGATTGAGCTAAGATGTATTTTAAAACCCAAATGAAATTTGATTCTAAGATTTGAGATGAAAATGTTTTGAAAAAAAATCTAACAATCTAACAATGCTTGAATGATAAATGCTCAAATGATAAGATAAACATAGTTCTGCATAATAACAATACTCAAAAGTCTGGATCTTTTGTGAGGAAATGAAGCTCACTTTTATAGAAAACCTCTCTAGAATCGATGAGAGAGAATAAAATATAAAGAATGGACAAGATTCAATTCAAAGAAGCACAATCCACATGCATGAAGAATGATTGGTTGAGAGAGTCAGTTAACTGAACTGACTGATCAATCATTTAGGAAACTTCTAAAATCTATTTTTTAGTTAACTAGACTATTTCCAAAATGAGAAGGAGAAAAGAATCAGTTAACTGAAAAAGAATGATTTGTTTCTATTTTGATGTTCAGTTGACTGAAATAAAAACATAATATGCATTTTTGAATATTAAATTGATTTAAATGCACTTTTCACTCAACTTATTAATTTAATTCCTAATTGATTTTATTGATAATTTATCAATTTATTTAATCAACATTAACTACATAAATTACATAATGTTTATTTTTCAATGTTTCATGTTTTAAGGAATTAATTAATTAATTAACCAAGTGTGATGATAGATTGGGACCCATTCTAGTTTAGGTTAGATCAGATTGGGGATGATAGATTTCCTTGGTTTAGGGCTCAGGATTTGTTCAAGATTAAGGTTTTCTTGATAGGAGATCGAGATTGGGGATCTAGGGTTTAGATGACCATTTTTAGGTCATTACAGTACCATAAGAGGTTTCTTCTTCAAGCCATTAGTTAGAGACCAAGCCCCGAAGAAAGGAGTCCTGAAACCACATGAGCTAAAACTTAAAGGAGGGCCTTTTTTAAATCCCCAAAAGAAACAATAGATATTTTAATTGACCAATGATTTGAGCCTCTCCAATCCAATATTTTAGAGCTAGTATTCCATCTATCTCCCATATAGTAGCAAGAAACAAGGAATCTATCTAGTCTCTTAGAGATTTCATCCACTCCAATTGTTCCATTGTTCCAAGTGAACATGAAATTATTTGGCTTCATATCTACAACATTCCAAACCTCAATGTTTTCATTAAGAAGTATGGTAGAATGATACAACCTATCCACACGCCCACTTTTCTCTTCCAAATTACAAACTACATTTAAGTCTCCAGCTAAAATCCAAGGGAGAAAAGGGGTTAGAGAATGAACATATCTAATATGGTCCCAGAGATAAGATTTTCCCAAGAGAGTTGTAGGAGTATAAACATTAGAAAATAGACAAATTTCACCAGAATCTAAACAAGAGGCAACCATAGAAATATAAGAGAAACTGTAATCCACCATTGAGGGACAATCTTTCTAGGGTCCCATAAGCAAGCCATACCTCTTGAACTACCATGAACCCCAACATACTAACAAGCTCCAGACGACCGAATTCTAGAAACTCTACTTTCCATATCTTCTAATGATGGTTTAGTCTCCTGAATGAAGACAAAATCAAGAGAGTGAGAGGAAATTAATTCATGAAAGACCTTTTTTCTAGAGATTATATTCAACCCCCTCTCATTCCATGATAAAAAATCATTTATGAGGATGAGAGAAATGGGAATCAATAGGTTTGACAGACCTAGACTTAATGAAAGTATCAACAATCTTCTCCTTCTCTTGATCTATCTTGTGTCCAATCTTTAAATATTTCTCTATAGACCCATTTTTAAGGGGTTTTTATTATAGGCCAAAGATAGGAACAATCGTGTTACTCTTTCTAGTAAATAAAAATCCCTTTAGTGAAGGAGAAACTAAAGCTACCACATTACCCACATATTTTGAGACCAGGGTCTCACTAGGCTCTACCACAACTAAAGATTTCAGAGGAAGATGTATTTCCATCTGCCTAACACCCTGATCTACTATGGCTACATTTTGATGACTATTTATAATGCAGTCAAGCTCAGAGGATCCAATAAAGGACTATCCAAACTTGCAGGCAACAACAAGAACAACAGTGGAAACCATAATAGAATAAGATATAAAGAATATAAAATTGTTAATATATTCAGATTTTCAATTAAATGCAAAATGCTGAGTTGTAAGGCCTTCTTAGTTACAACCACATACATTAGGAAATACACCAAGATCTATCATAGAGATTTTCTACAAGCATTAAGCCATGTACCTTTTGCCAATTACACCACAACTTTTGCAAGATTCAGCTCCACCTTCCAAACTAGTCTAGATCTGTGACACACAAAAACCTAGTAGGAACACCAAGATACAATCTACACTTGTGCTCACAAGACACCAATCAATCTTCTTTCCTCCTAAACCAACACGCCACTAGATCTTCAAGCTTCCTTCCCCTTATTTATGATCTGCACATCTTCAAAAAAGCTCTTCCAGCTCTTCTTCTCTCCTCTATTCTACCTTTAACACTCTACCCAAACATATTTATTTATGCAACTTTGCCACAAGTCAGCATTACAAAATAAATAAATAAATAACACAAGTTGGCATCAAGAACAAAACTCCCAACATGTTATTCACCAGTCAGCTTGCAACGATCATTAAATCCACCTAGGAGAATGAACTGATCCAGATTTAGGTGCACACAATCCCCAAAGAGAGATCCCACATAAATGTCCTAACCCAAATTAAATGCATAATTTGGCCAAAAATTTGGCATGTAAATCGAAATAATAAAACCCATTCAGTGAAATAGACCATCGAGCAATAGACACCCACTCAAAAAATTTATCAAGCAACAGAAACAAACATCAAAACTCGTCGGTGAGAGAAATTCACCAAAAACAACCAAGTTAACAATAGCCAACTCAATGAATCCATCGATCCAAATAGTAACCAATCCTGAGAAAACAACCATCGATCCAACAATTCCTGAGACTGAGAAACTAGCCACCAAACCAACAATAATGACCAAGCAACCTTCAATCGAGTACTCAAACTGAGAACTCCATCCTTTAACCAAGATCCAAAGTAACCAAAAATATGAGTGCAACAGATTTTCAAAGAACCTCAGATGACCCTGCATTAGACACCTAGGGTAACAAAAGAAGTGTGTCTCACACTTAGACTCCAGAAGAAAATCAAAAATCCACCACCTCATCTTAACCATCGGTCTCCACATCCTCAAAGTTAAGAACACAAACTTCCACACCAGAACATCTTGCCTTCTCTAATATGATCTCCACAAGCTCTACATAGAAATATACCAACAATAAAATCCACTAATAGACCCAAGAACAAGATCTTCCAACCCGTCATATGATTCATCACTCAAACCATACACCTGATCACACTCGATCATCTGTTCATCAACAAAAAAGATGTCATGGACTTCATTCATTCCACCTCTTTCCCTCATCCAATCATCCAACTTCATCACCAAGAGGTTCATCCTCAGACAAGGAAGCTTAGTCCCTCCTTCCATACAAGCACTATAACACAAGAAAAAATATATTCTTGCACACAACCAACCGAATTAGTACTCATAACCAACAAGAAACATAAGGCTACAAACTCATAAGATAACTTCGGCAAGAAATTACCACTCAACCAAAATAAGTCAGTCTGAAACTCTCCAACATTACTATCATCAAAAAACTCATCAAAGAACTCAATATTATCAATAAAAATCAGATTAAGATTTCCTCCATCTTCACTAGTCTCATCTGCAACCTCATACCGATCAACAAAACAATCAACATCTTCCTACTTATCAACAATCTCATCATCAACAACAAGATTCTCTACAATTTCCATATCAGATCCACCCATCTGAGTATGAAAACAAACAAACCTTGGAAATAACATCAACTTGTTCTCTCCTCCTCCAAAAAAATCTTTTCACCAGCCAAACAAGCCTCAGTCTGATTGGGAAATGCCAACATACACTTAGTTTTGCAAACCGAATAGCCAACTCCTCAAGCCTTCTATCAAGTCAACACATGATCTTCTCCTCTAACATGTGAAACTTTTCCATCAGAAAAGCTATCGGATTCTCTTCTCAAAGTTTAATAGAAACAACCATTCTAGGGTTTTGATGTAATCCAACAATGAAAACTCTAACATCCTTTATGACTTCATCCCTCAACTTATTCATCTCACCACGAATCTCATCTAGAAGATCCTCAATAATATGATCAACCATCCTAGGATTTAGTCTTTGAGAAGGCATATCAAACACCCTAAGGCACCCACCTCAAAAAAATCAAACCATGCTCTGATACCACTTGATGTAGTTAAGCTTGGATGATCCAATAAAGGACTATCCAAACTTGCAGCCAATAATAAGAACAACAAGGAAAACCACAATAGAACAAGATATACAGAATATCAACTCATTAATATATTCAAAAATTCAATTATATGCAACATGTTGAGCTATAAGGCCTTCTTGATTATAACCACATACATCATAAAATACACCAAGATCTATCACAAAGATCTTCTACAAGAATTAGGTCATGTACCTTATGCCAATTACACAACAACTTCTACAAGCTTCAACTCCACCTTCCAAACTAGTCAAGATCTGTGACACACAACAACCTTGTAGGAACACCAAGATAGAATCTAAAATTGTGCTCTCAAGCCACCAAGCAATCTTATTTCCTCCTAAGCTAATACACTACTAGCTCTTTAAGCTTCCTTCCACTTATCTAAGATCCATAGATCTTCACAAAATCTCTTGTAGATCTTCTTCTCTCCTTTGTTCTACCTCTAACACTCTACCCAAACCTCTTTATTTATACAACTTTTCCACAAGTTGGAATTACAAAAGAAATAAATCAAAAACACAAGTCGACATCAAGAACACAATGCCCAATGTGTTCTTCACTAGTCGGCTTGTAATGGTCATTAAGTCTACCTAGGAGAATGAACCGATCCAGATTTAGGTCCACACAATCCCCAAAGAGAGATCCCACGTAAATTTAGAAACCCAAATTAAATTCAAAAATTTGCCAACAAGTCAGCCTACATATCCAAATAATAAAACCCATTCGGCAAAACAAGCCACTGAGCAGTAGACACCCACTCAAGGAAACTACCAAGAAACAACAATAGATGCCAAAATCTATTGGTGAGACTGAGTTGCCAATAACAACTGAGTTAAAAACACCCAACTTGGTGAACCCATGGAGCCAAATAGTCACCAAGCCTGAGAAATAGGCACTGAGCCAACAACCCCTAGACTGAGCAACCACCCACCGAACCAACAATGGTGGTCGAGCAACCTTCAACCAAGTACTCCAACTAAGAACTCTATCCTTCAACTGAGCTACAAAATATCCAAAAATGTGACTGCAACAAATTTGGCAAGAACCTCATATGTCCCTACATCAATTTTCATTATCCTCCTCCAATGTCACTCCTAAAATTTTATCACCCATAGCTAATTCAAATGGAATTCCCTCCACCTAAAAAAAATTATCTAGAGTTTAGAACTGATTAGATACTCCATCATTTTATCTATCTATCCAAGTCCTCTTTTAACCTCTACCCTTATTCCAAGATTTGATTGGAATAAAGCCATATTTTTTAGTGATGTTATCTGGCATAGGAGCCTTCCCCTTATCCACCCGGGGAGATGAGCTAGGAGGGGTAGTAGCAGATGAAAATGTCCTAGGTCTAGGGAACTTCATTTGTCAATGCCCACACTCATGAATGATTCTACATCTAAATGGTAGTGTCACATAGTCAAACTTTTGAATCCAAGAAGAGTATCAAAGACATATTTCCATAGAATCTGGTAATGGATTATTTAAGTCAACTTCAACAAAGATACAAGTGTAAGAGATTACCTTTCTATCTTGAGTATTCTTAGAAGGACCCATAGGCTTGCCGAGAAAAAGACCAATGGAGTGAAGAATATCATCTCAGAAAAAATCCAAAGGAAGACTTAGAAAATGTATCCAAATAGGAACTCATGAGAGAAGCTCCTCAACTACGTTGAAGCCTGCATGGAAAGGTTTGACAAATATCCCAACTTGGTTAAACAAATATGAGCCTTCTTCAAAATATTTATGTTTATCTGCCATGCAAGAAAAGATAACTATAAAGGGTAAGTGCACCAAGATGGTGAATAAAAAAGTGGCCACATGCCCAAAAAAAATAAAAAAATTTCATTACCAATGCGTGTTATGAAAAAATCAAAAGCGTTCTAGGCTTGGTTTTACCACGCCTAGCAAAAACAAATTTTAAAAAAAATGAGCCTCAAAATCCATACAGGTTTTGCGCATATGGGTTTTAAGGAACTTTATATTCCCCAAAACCCATGGTGTTGGGCCATTTACAATGCCAAAAATGGTGGAACAACAGCGTTGTAGAGAAAATATGCATCAAAACCTGAGCGTGTTTTGTGTTCAATTTTTTTTGGTCAATTTGCAACAATGGTAGTACGTCGTAGAGGTAAGCTTTTAGTGCTTTGATTGTTTTTAATTTTTTTTGTTTGCATTTTAATTGAGGTAGGGTTTTTTAATTAATTTATGTTTCTCTTTATTGATTTGATGTTAGATTCTACAAAGAGTCCCCCAACACAAAAAAGAAAACAAAGACCTCATGTATAAGAAATGGAAGAAAACCCCGAAAAGATTGCACATGAGAAACAACCACGACCACTAAATTTTTCACCACAACCTCAAAATACTACTCCTCAACAACCATTGCCACCTGTAAACCCTCCATGTCATCCATTAGATCATTTAGATTCCACACAAGATGATATGATCAAACACCTTACACAAAATAGTGCCAAAATTTCTATATTGGTCAATAGGTTGAGGTCCTCTAGTCTTGATCACCACTCAACCCTCACCTCAATACTAGAAAGAATGGCCAATAGTGAAAATGAGGTATCTAGGGAGGTTACCAAATGGGGTTCATGGAGGGATAGATGTCGAGCATTTCATGGGGTTGGGTTTTCAAATGATTAAGTGAAAAAAAGGGCATACTTAAAAGTGACATATGTTCTCTTTTCATCGATCCTATTACTAGTAACAACCTAGAATAAAACATGACTCAATTTCCTATATATTTGTGTGTTCACAATAGGATGAAAGTATCTTTTTGGGATAGGTGGTATATGGTATTTGACCAACCACCCTGTAATAATTTTGAGGTTCCACAATATTTTTTGAGAAAGCTATATTGTGAGTTTATCCTCGGCGAGATGCAAAATTACTATGACATATGATAGTTCTAGGGTAGAGGGAGAGGCTCTCCATAGGATAGAGCTGGGTGTTGTAGGGTGGTACAACCACAACATAGGAGGCCTCTAGCTAAATAACTCATGGTTCATGTTGTGATCCTAGTAGTCCTAAAGGATTCGATGGATTTACATACTCTTCATGTAGCCACATCGTTGACTGATGTCATGATTGAGAATGGCACATAGTTTGTCAGAGCAGAGGGTGGATCAATACCTACGCCACCTCCATCATCATCAGATGCACCATTTTTTCTCAGGCTAACCCATTGAGCATATGTGCCCCATTTTTCAAAGTATATGTGTTGGGGTAGACACTGACGTGAATGAGGATGGTTTGACATCCCATTCCTGTACACATTGTGAGGTAGATACCATACATTAACTGATGATGATGTTTCCCTAACAGATGACTTGATGATGATGGTGTTTTCTCGAGAGTAGAAACAAGTTTTTTTTATTTGTGTTTTGACATGTTATTAATTAATCACCTAAATCTTATAAAATTAAATCAACTTTTATTTAGAGAATAATTTAAATTGATACATGAATAATATGCATTGCAGGGTGTAGCAAGTGATATGAGCACACCACATAGAATTCATTCGAGTAAACATGCACATCTAGTTTTGAAGCCTGAGGTAAAGTTTTTTAAATATTCATAAAAATAGAATAATACGTTGGTTTCAAAATATATCTTGTTAATACATCTATACTTATTTGGTGTTTTATAGGGCTTATCGGCTGCTCATATTTCTGAAGTTGATGATATCATGATTTTTGCCATTAACTTTGGCCTTCAGAGCTTTGTGTTATAATATTTTTTCAATTCTATTGTTTACAATATTAATTTAACCCATGTGATATCATATTTGTTTCTCTTATGTTAATTTTGTCTTTTTAGGGTAACCCACCTGACTTGAGGACATTGGGATAGAGAAAGAAATCCTCAAGTACACCCAAACAAAAAAAGTAATTCAGTAGAATTTAAGTTTATTTGTTGAAATGTATTATGATTAAACATGTACTCGTAGTCTATATTTATTAATGAACATGACTTATTTTTTCTATATATAGAAACAATTGGGTTTTCTAGAATTAATGAATGCACCTGATGTCATCGTTGATGTTCAGGAGAGGGAAGAGGTAACATTTTTATATTTACTTTCAATTGCATTCTTGTTTGTTTGAAATCTCTTAGAAATCCTTGCTCTATGAATATGACATATGTTATGATTTTTCATACAGGAAATGTTCATAGCTTCCTCATCAGTGATGATGCCTCCTAAGAGTACATGAGATCCATATGAGGTTCTGATATGCATTTGTTCGATATACATGTTAAACATATGAATTTAGATATTAGTACATGCATTTTTAGTTTTTTAGTTCTTGTAAACAACTTTGGGATATTAACTTGTGTTAATTATATTTTGCCTGTTACAACTCCCTTTGAATCTTCCCACTGATGCTCTACCATTCTATTTCATTAGAATTCCTACTTGTCAAAGATGGGTTCCAACACAATAGAGAGAAGAGGTATGCTTGTCTTCTTAACTCCTTTTTACTAAGTGCACAATGGAGTTGAAACTCTCTTGTTAACTCCTTTCATATTTATTTGTTGTTTGTTTGAAAACCCTACTTCCTTCCTGTATGACTATAATATATTTTATCACTTACAGTATAGGAAATGATCATAACTGATTCATCAATGACTTTTCCTCCTACGACCATAGGAGATCCATCAGAGGCTCTGGTATACATTTGTTTTTTAGTCCATGCATTTTTAGTTATTTAGTGTTTTTTGACATATATGGTATTAACTTGTATTAATGTTGTTTTACCTGTTATAGCCCCCTTCAGAACTTCCCACGGATCCTCGGCATTTACATTTTTTTAGAAGTCTAGCTCGCCAAAGAAGGGCCCCATCATCTTTAGGGAACAAACTAAGTGTAGAAGAAAGAGATGAGGTAATCAACAACTCAACTACCAAAAAATTAGAGTCCAATATTTAGTTATTTTGAGAAAAGATATATTATTTAGCATTTGAATTGTTCTTGTGTAGACACCTAGTGAGCCATGTACTACTTTGAAGAGGCTCAATTTTTATGATCCATCATAGTCATAGATATTGATAGAAACATATTGATCTAATTGTGGACATTGAATGACAAATTTTGTATGTATTCAACATTTGTATTGTATATATTGACCTTGATATAATTGATGCAACATTTTTGTAACTCTATTATTGATTTGGCATGTATGCTATTTTTCAATATGTACATGATTATTGTTCATTTTGATATATATGAAACTTAATATTCGATCCAATTTGTTCATTGTGTGTTCATTTGTTCATTGTTAGAATGTAAATATGTTTGTGTGTATGTATTCATGTGTAGGATTTATTCCTTAAGTGTATTCTTGTTTCATGACTTGCATATATTCATGTGTCTTCTTTATAACTTATGTACTTATGTGTGTACTTCATATGTATTCATGTATATTCTTCATAACCTAAATTCATGTGTACGGGCTTTGTGCATGACTTAAGTGAATTCATGTGTATGCTTCATTATCTATGTGCTACATCTATGCTTCATGAATTAAGAAAATTCATGTGTACACTTTATGTGCTATGTGTGTTCAGAAGTATACTTCATGATTTAATTCATGTATTCATATATATGCTTCATAACCTAAATTCATAAGTACGGGCTCCATGCATGACTTAAGTGTTTTCATGTGTATGCTTCATAATTTATTTCCTAAATGTATGATACATTGTACTCATGTGTATACATGTACTTCATGATTTAATTGAATTCATGCTTTATGTGCTACATTGTATTCATGTGTATCCTTCATGACATATATGTATGATTCATGAATTCAGTAAATTCATGTATATACTTCATGTTGTGTATTCACATATATTATTTTCTGACTTAAATGAATTCATGTATATGCTTCATGTACTATATGCTACAAATATTCATGTGTATGTTTCATGACAAGTGAATTCATACGTTACGAGTATTCTATTTGGCTTAAGAACATACATGCTTCATGTGTATGATTCATGCATTCATACATATCCACACATGTGATTCATGCTTTATGGATATCTAAATATGTGATTCATGCCTTCATCATATGATCATTGCCTCATGTATCTTAGAATTCATTCCTTTCATACATTCATGACTATAATCATGTCTTACAAGTGTTCATCTGTACGATCTATATCTTACATGTAGTTGTGGGTACCCTTTGTGCTTTGAAGGTTTGCTTGAAATGTGATGAAACAACAAGTTGGGATACATTATGATCCTAAATCATCCTTGGAGTAGCAACATTTCTGTTCATGGTGGGCACAAACTGATGCTTCCATTACATTTAGTTGCGCAGGTTTACCCAATGCCCACATACCCTAGGAACACTCACTGACATACCCAATGGTGCTTAATGCACCTTGGGGGTACTTCAGTCTAGCATGATCGAAAATTCTCTAGTGACTCTATGGGAAAAATGGGGTTTTCACTATCATTTACTCAGAAAATTGGAGCTAATGGCACAGATGGTTTGATGCCAGGACTCTTCGTTTGAAAGATACCAAATGATGCAACTTTCAACTTAGCACCACTGCAAGTTTTGGCATCAAGCGATATTTCCCTTTGAAATTGAAATGAAGTCGAATCTCCCATAATGGAGAGAGATTATTGTAGGCCTTGGAAACATGGTCTTGTAGCATGTAAATTTTTTCTGATACGACTCACGAGGAATGAGATACAAGCCTTGAAATATTGTTTCCCAATCATGCTTAGTGCACCTTGGGGACACTTCAGTCCAGCATGGTCACGAATGCTCTAGTGACTTTGTGGGTGAAATGGGGTTGTCACTAGCATTTAACTGACCAACTAGAGATAATGGTGTAGATATTTTAATGCCTAGGTGAATGGTTTGAAAGATACCTAATGGTGCAAATTTCAATTGAGCACCACTGCAAGTTTTGGCATCAATCGAGATTGCCCTGCCAAACTGAATGAGGAATGAGATACAAGCCTCAAAAGATCCCTGCCCAATCATGCTTAATGCACCTTGGGGACACTTCAGTCTGGCATGGTTGTGAAAATTCTAGTGACTACATGGGAGAAATGGGTTTTTCACTAGTGTTTACCCCACCATCTAGAGCTAATGGCACATACGTTTGATTCCAGGACAAACAGTTTGAAAGATACCCAATAGTAAAAATTTAAACTGAGCACCACTGCAAGTTTTGGAATTAAGCGAGATTTTCCTACCAAAGTGAAACAAGGTTAAATATCCTAGAAAGGAGAGAGGTTTCTATATTCCTAGACAACATGGTCTTGTAGCATCAGATAGTTTGTTGATACATCTCAGGAGGACTGAGATACAAGCCTCAGAAGCTTGTTACTCAATTGTGCTTAGTGCACCTTGGGGACACTTCAGTATGGCATGGTCACGAATGTTATAGTGACTCGATGGGAGAAAAAAGGTTTTCACTAGTATTTAGTCAGCCACCTAGGGATAATGTCATAGACGGTTCGATGCTAGGACAAATGATTTGAAAGACAATCAATAGTGTAACTTTCAACTGAGCACCACTGTAAATTTTGGCATCAAGAAAGATTTTCCTACCAAATTGAAATGAAGTTGAATATCCCAGAATGGAGAAAGCTTATTATAGGCCTCAAGAACATGGTACTATAGCATCTAATGGTTTTCTGATACATCTCACGAGGTCCAAGATACGAGTCTCGGAAGATCACTACCCAATCATGCTTAGTGCACATTGGGGACACTTTGGTCTGGCATGGTCGTGAATGTTCTAGTAACTTCGTGGGTGAAATGGGGTTGTCACTAGAATTTAATCATCCATTCAGATATAATGGCATAGATGGCTCAATTCCAGGATGAACAATTTGAAAGATACTCAATAAAGAAACTTTGAATTGAGCACCACTGCAAGTTTTGGCATCAATCGAGATTTTCTTGCCAAATTGAAATGATGTCAAATATCCCAGAACGGAGAGAGGTTATTGTAGGCGTCAAAAACATGGTTCTATAGAATCTAAATATTTTTTGATACATCTCACGAGGTCTAAGATACGAGCCTCGGAAGATCTCTACCCAATCATGCTTAGTGCACCTTGAGGACACTTCTGTCCGACATGGCCATGAATATTCTAGTGACTCTATGGGTGAAATGGGGTTGTCACTAGAGTTTAATCGGCCATCCAGAGCTAATGGCATAGACATTTTAATGCCAGGATGAACACTTTTATCCCAACCAAACCAGAAGAGCTATTGGTTAAAGTAATTCTTGACAAAATTGACAACTTTTTTCTGATTTGTTAATCCTCCTTTATTTTCATTTCCATGTTTTCTAAATTTATAGAAAAAAAAAGTAACATTCATCTATTCACCATCTACCATAACATTCAACTATTCACCATCTACCTTAATGTTCTAGAGAAACATGACATTAAGATGATACAAATGTAAGGATAAAAAATTCCATATGTATTTATAAACAAATGGTACAAATTAGGATATACAATATGCGGACTCTCAATATTTGCAAATCAACCCATGGGCACTTTTATATCTCAAATTTCACATCTAATATGCATGATCAAGGTCATTATTGTTTATATATACAAAATTATGCATCTAAATATGCACATTACAGCTGATTGTTGTTTTTATATACAAAATTCCACATCTAAATATGCACATTATAGTTGGTTGTTTCTTTTATATACAAAAATCTACATCTAAATTGATGAACTATAAATGATTAAATGTTTGAAGATGATAAGTTGATGATCACCGAGTTGCAAAAGTGAATGAAAGACATTAAATTAGTTAATGTATTGTATTTTCATTGATGCCAACTTGATATGGTTTAAATTGTTCATACACATATTGGTCATAACCTTGAAGATATGAAGAGACAAAATTTATGTTGTCAGTAAAATATAAAAGGTCTGTATACACCGAGTGATACTGAACATCGATGGACAATGAACCCCAAGAATTTAAAATTGTATACCAAGTACCGCAGTAACTAAGAAAGTGTTGCCGAGAAAGATATAATTACCGAGCATAATTGAAGTTGTTACTGAGCATAACTGGAGTTGATGACCAAACATAACTGAAGGTAAAGAAGGAAAAAAAATACTTAGCTAGCAAAGCTATATTTAGGGATTGATTCATTGATTTCTTTATTTACAATGATCAGTTAAACTAAAGCATAGAAGAAGATTTAAAGCACGTTTTATTCATAGTTATCAAGGAGAGATTTGAGGAATAAAAATAAAGAAGAGATTTATAGGATAAACCAAAGCATGGTGAGTTATACAGATCAAGAAGTGATCTATGACAAAAACAAGGAGATTGAGCGGCTAATCATGTCTATATAAAGATACAAGGAATTAATTAGCAAGAGAGTAATGTTGAGTATATTTTGGTGAAGATAGAATTCTTCATGCAGATCCGATCATATAGGCTAAAGAGCAGAGCCAAGGAATTATGTAGACACCGAGCAACAGAGGATAGAGTATTCATTGAGTAGAACAAAGAAAGGGAACAAAGGAACTGAAGTGTATATTGATTAGAGAGGTATTATTGGACTAACAATAGATTTGAATATTTTCAAGTTAAATTTGTATTTTGAACAGATCATTTACTCTCTCAGTTTAACCATTGACTCAGAAAATCTCTTAACCGAGTAGGATTTAACAATCCTTATTGTATTGAGATACTCAAGAGTATCAAAAAGTTTTCTTGTTGACAACATAGTGAGTGCTAGGTCAAAAGATAAACTTTTGGTTTTAAATCATCTAACAAGGTTGCACTTAACAGGGTGTATTGTAACCTTTAACAGGGTTGGCTCTTCACCAAGCTCACTTTAGAAGAGTGAGAATTATTTGGGTTACCGGTCCTAGGTGGTTTTTCCCATATTGGGTTTCCATGTTTCTATGTGTCAAATGTGTATGTATTTCATTGCATTGATATTTTTATTTACACATTATTGAAACTGGATTGGTTGTTTAACTCTAAGTTTATTTACTGCTACTCAATAAAGTCTAGAAAAGATAAACAGTATATCTTACCGAGCAGTTTATATTTGTTAGAATTATTTGTAGCATACATCTTGATGATTGGGGACTGAAAGATAACTAGAGGGTATTATATTTGAGAGATAAGTTTTTATTTGGATCTTTTGGAACTATTTTAAGGCCACTAATTCACCCCCTAGCTATTCTAACAATTGGTATCAGAGCTTTGGTGCTTGGAAGAAAATTCTAAAGGGACTTAAGATAAATATCACAAGATGAGTAAAAGGGATGTGCCTAAGTTGAACAAAGACAACTTTGAATCATGAAAAAGAAGGATAAGACTTCATCTATCAGGTATTGGAAATGATGTCACACAACACTTGGATACTGAATATGTTGCACCTGATGGAGCTTTGACTGTTGATCAATTGAGAGAGAAACATGAACACAATTATATGATGATAGAACTTTCTTCTTCACTAACGGATGCTGAATTTGAAGATGTGAAATCATGCACATGTGAAAATAAAATGTGGGACAAACTCCAACTAGTACATGGAGGAGATGAAAATGTGCTAAGAGATAAAGCTGAAAGCCTAAGAGGAAAGCTTGATGACCTAAGAATGAAAGAAGGAGAGAACATCACTCAATATAGTGATAGAATCAAAGAAGTTGTCAATGCTATCAGTGGAGTAGGAGGATTACTTGATGAAGGAACAATTGTAAGTAAAATTCTAAGAACCTTACTGCCTTTTTATGCTATTAGAGTATCTGCAATTCAAGAAATGAGAGCAGTATCTAGTAACAATGTTATTCTTGATAGTTTGATTGGTAGACTTATTTCATTTAAGATGAACAACTATGACAACAGTGTCTTACCTAATATTGAGTCTGTATTCAAGTCTTCTCTGAAAATAAGCAAATCTAGTAACAAATACAATATGAGAAATGATAGTGACAGTGATAGTGATGAACAAGAACTTGATGAAATTGAAGCACTAATGGCTAGGAGATTACATAGAGGTAAAGGAAGATATAAAGGTAAATTACCATTTGTCTATTTTAATTGAAAATAAATTGGACATTTTGCAGCTAGATGCCTTAACAAGAGAAAGGATGAAAGAAACAATGATGACCAAGACTACAGAAGCAACCGACACTCTGAAAGGAGAGATAATTGAGATTACAAGGACAGGGCAAGAAGGCTTGTTACCTGGCTAAGAACAAAGATGAAAATTCTTACACTGATTCTAATGAAGATATTGATGTAGTATTTGTTTCTATGAAGGATGATTTAGACAAAGAATAAAGGTATGTTGAAACAAAACTCATATCTAAAGTTAGCAAAAATGGCGTCTAGATTATTGATATTGTGTGTACTCATCACATGACTAGAGATAAAGAAAAGTTTAAAACTTTTGAATATTATAATGGTGGATCAGTTAGGATGGGTAATGAATCCCCTTGCCTAGTTGAAGGAAAAGGTACCATCCTGTTGAATAATCTGATCATATATGAAAATGCATATTGGGTGAAAGAACTTAACTATAATCTGTTGAGTGTTTCACAGATGAAAAACACAAGACACCGATTTAAATTTAAGAACAAAAAGGCAATGATCTATAATGGAAAATGAAATTTGATCGGTACTGGTGAACAAACAAAAGGTAATCTATTCTATCTTGATGATATTGAGACCACTTGTTTATTGGCTATAAATGAAGACATCTGGTTGTTTCATAAAAGGTTATGTCATATGAACTTTGACAACATGGTTAAGATAACTAAGTAAATAAAAGTGAGAAGCTTACCAAGTATTTCAAAGCCAGACCATGTTATGTGCAAGAATTGTCAAATAAGAAAAATGACAAAGAATAGTTTCAAGAGAAAAACCTACAAATCTAATGCTATTCCAGAGTTAGTCCATACTGACTTATGTGTACCACTGAGAAGAAAGATCTATTATGGTGATAGATAACTTTATTCTATTTGTTGATGACTATTCTATGATGACAATTGTCATGTTCTTAAAAGAGAAATTTGAAGCATTTAAGATGTTCAAATGGTATAAAGCTAAAGTTGAAAAATAAAGTGGAAAAGAACTAAAATTTTTAAGATCAGATAGAGGAGGAGAATTTATTTCTAGTGAATTCACTAACTTTTTTAATGAGCATGAGATTACAAGACATGTTTATGCACTGAAAACACCACAACAAAATGGGATTGTTGAAAGGAGGAATAGATCAATTGTTGATTGTTCTAGAACACTAATGATTGAAAAAATCATCACAAAAACATTTTGGAGAGAAGCTGTAAGTACTACTATCTATACACCAAACCGAGTTCAATTGAAGAAAGACACAAATAAGACACCTTGTGAGCTATGGTATGGATACACACCAAATATGAGTTACTTTAGAATTTTTGGAAGTCAATGTTATATACTGAAAGATGATAGAAATGGGAAAATTGACTCTAAAAGTGATGAAGGAATATTTTTAGGATATTCTACTAAAAGCAAATCTTACAAATGTCTAAATAGATCTTCAAACAAAATCATTGAAAGTGAAAATGTTAAAGTGGATGAATTCGATGAGAAAAATGATGAGGAAAGAAGAAAGGAACCTGAAGATTACAACAAATTTGTCTACATCGAAGAACTTTACATCTTACCTGAGTGACAGAATAATGAAACCGAGCAATAGGCTGCACAAACTGAGAATTAGGAAAATGCTCACAATGCTGAACCGAGTGATAATGAAGATCAAAATGAAGAACAAAGATCTGAACCTATACTTGTTATATATCAGAAGGTACCATCCATAAGACCAAATAATTGGAGACAAAAGAGAAGGAATGAGAACAAGAAGTAATTCTCTTAACAATAGATGTTTTATTTTTTATTTTGTGCCTAAATCTGTTAATGATGCACTTGAGAATCAAGAATGGGTTAGTGCAATGAATGAAGAGATTGAAAAGATTGAGAAAAATAAAACATGGATATTAGTACCTAGATTGAGTGACAAAAATGTCATTGGCACCAAATAGATTTTTAGAAACAAACTTAATGAGAGTGGAGAAGTCACAAGGAACAAAGAAAGTCTGGTATGCAAAGGGTATGCACAAGAAGAAGGTATTGACTATGGAGAAACCTTTGCACATGTTGCTAGAATAGGAGTAAGAATTCTACTTGCTTATTCTTCTTTTAAAGGATTCAAAGTATACCAAATGGATGTTAAATCTACATTTCTAAATGGAATACTAGAAGAGGAGGTATACATTGAATAACCTGAAGGGTTTGTTGATCCTAACAAGAGGAGCATGGTCTATAAACTACACAAAGCCTTGTATGGCATAAAACAAGCACCATGAGAATGGTATGAAAGACTTCACTCTTAACTCATTAGTATTGGATTTATTAGAAAAAGTGATAACAGTAATCTATATTTGAAAGGAGATACTGATGATAAAACTTTGATTGCTGAGATATTTTTTGATGATACCATATTTGGAGGTAATGATATGCTATGCAAGTCATTTGCTGATGAAATGAGAAAAGAATTTGAAATTTGAATGTTTGGAGAGATCAATTTTTTTATTGATCTACACTATAATAGGATGAAGGAATATACATCACACAATCAAAATACATCAAAGAAGTTCTGAAGATATTCAAGATGGAGGACTCAAAAGCAGTTGGAACACCTATGGAAACCAGATGCAAATTGACAAAGGAAGATAAGACAACCTAGGTAAATCAGACCTTATACAAATCTATGATTGGAAAAATAATATATGTTGTACACACTAGACCTTATTAGGATTAGGTAATACTGAGAGGGGGAGTGAATCAGTATTACAACACTTAATATAAAATTTGAACCAATTCAACATAAACCATAAGCATAATGAATCAAAGAAACATAAACAAATAACACAGTACACATAAAACCATTATTTGTTTTCAAGGAAATCCTAGCCAAGAGAAAAATCCAGTGGGGATGATACCCACAATCATGCACTAAAGTCTAGTGTCCATGTAAGGAGACCTAGCCCTGTTAGGAGTTGAATATTACATAGTACAATTACTTGTTAGAGTAATAGAAACCCTGTTAAAGGTATACAACACCCTGTTAGGGGCCAATTGAGCATAAAACTCTTACAATATATTTATGTTACAAATTGTTCTCACTAATGACCAAAACAAGAATAAACTATGACTAGATAGTTCCTTTTATAGCTCTTTAATGATCTTTGTCATTCTCTGCTCTTACATTCGCATCTCCCAAAAACCATATCTCACATCTAATACTTTTCTCTACAAAATATCTTCATATATATATATATATATATATATATATATATACATATATATATATATACATATATATATATATACATATATATATGTATATATATATATCATTTTCTAAGTCGGCTCTCTTAGCTAAATATTACATAGTCGGCTCTCAATACAAAATAGACTTGATAAAGGAAATATAAAATACATAGTTGGTGCTCTTACATAATCAAAATATAGATTATCAAAAAACATGATCTATCTTAGATTTCTAGGAGTCCATGTCATACTCCCCAAATCATTGCTTCAATCCAACTGCTTTGTATCACAGTTCTGCTACTGTCGCCTGTCTTTATTTCACTGTAACTCTCTGTAAAATTTACCAAAATTAAATCTATCTTAGATGAAGTTCATACATACTCCATAGTATCTCCCTCTAATCTTTCACATCATATCTCATCGATCTTGATCTTCGATACCCAAAATACCTCTGTATTGTTTCTCTATACTTAGTCGATCTCAGAATAGAATTACCAAAACTTAACTTCAGATCAATCTATCAATATGTCAAATGTGTTTCTATATATGAAAACCAAAAAGTGAATCATAACACACAAAATTGATCACTTTCCAACAATCTCTCTCTTTGGAATTGATGGAAACACTTAACAAAAAATAATGACTAAGTGTTCCAATAAAACAAAAATATCTCTCCTTCTTTCTCTATTTTGTTTTTATCTTCTCCCTTATACATTATCTTCTCCTCTTCTCTCCTATTATTTTTTATCTTCTCTCTTCTCCCCCTTTGACAAAAATGAAAAAGGTGCATAAAAATTAATAAAACTAGTGCTTTCTTACCAATTTCACAATATCTTGAAAGGAATCTTCCAAGATCTTCACTTCTATACTCCATGACTTAAGCAATAGTTGACTAACATGAGGAATTAGTTCATTCAATGCAAATGATGTAGTCTCTACTTCTTTCAACTCTATTGGCATAGAGTAAGCCAATGATTCTATAGTTTTTCTCCATGTTAGATAAGTGGGCTTCAATAATTGATAGCTTAGGAGTGATTAAACTCTTCAGCAAACCAAACCTTGTCATAACTCTCCCTTTCTCAATATCTAATACATTTAGTTTAGCCAAAAAAATTGTTACTTCTTTGTCCAACTCCATTACAGATTGTGAAGAGGTCTCGCAAATGTCCATCATGTTGTTCAAGGTTGCCCTATCCTTGGAAATAATGTCTTCAATGTTTTGAACATGCCTGATACGATTCATGCAATAACTGAATAGTTTCCCTCCATGTGCAACACAAATTTTTGCATTTTTTGTACTAGTTCTTAGAATTCCCAAGTCCCATGAGATAGACTGGCAAACTTCAAATAGTTTCTTCTCTGAGTAGTTCTTTTCTTCCTTTCCTTCTACAATCTTTACCAAGTTCTCATATTGACCATCAAACTCATCGAGTGCCATCTTCAATTTTTCTATATCATCTCTACTTTGTAAAAAAATAGGTACTAGAAGCAATTTTTTTAGAGTATCAATTTCGCTAGTCATTACTTTAGTCTTCTTGTCACTCTTCTACTCCAATCTCTCCTTTTCTTTAGTAAGTGCGGTGAAAGCTAAGCTCACCAGCTCATCCTCATCCACATGATCAACATCAACATTTGTAGTTTTTTCTTTCCTTGCCAACAATAAGATGGAAGATGTGTGTTCCTTAGTTTTGATTTCATCTTTTTCTTCTTCTCCTTTCTGCTTGATTTCTTTCTATACTTCCTCTCTCTATTCTTTTCTTTCTTCATCCTTTTGTGCTTCATTCTCTATCATAGCACTATCAACGTTTCCTTAAAAAGGTTCCTTCTCATCATGAGAAGTGTCAAGTGTCAAGTGTCACAGGCACACTAGAGACATAGAAATCTGGTAGTGTGTCATCTTCACTTCTCTCAGTACTAGCCTCAGCTATTTTGGAACTTTCTCCCATTCCTAAGGGTGTAGGCATTGTAGTCTTAGTAGGTGTAGTTTTCTCAGGAATAGAACTCATTAGTATCAAATATAGTTCCTTTTGAGTCTCTTAAGTAACATCATCATACATTCTTGTCATAATTTTCACTAGTCTTGCCTTAGTCCTTAATAAGGGTTTCAATTCTTTGAATATTTGTCTCTCTCTTGTATGGATATCATAGGTAGCATTTTTTCAATCACTTGATTTTTGATAGTGTCATCTTCAATTTGTGCCAGTTGTTTCCTTATCTCTAATCTCCCATACAACTCTTCAAGTATACTACCCTCAATCTCTATTAGATTCTTCTTAAAAGTAAGTAAATGATTTACTACAATATCTTCAATCTTAAGTTTGTCAGTTTCTTCATACTTGTCATAATATTTGTCTATTGTAACCAACTTTCCTTTATCAATTTCTCACTTCTCAATCATTGTCAAGTCAGGTTTCCATATAGGTCTATCACTTTCATCTTTCTTCTCTTCTCTCTCAGTCATCTATACTTTAGGTGGTGACTAATGTTTGGAGGATCTAGTGCTTACTTTAGGAACTAATTTTACTACCTGCGAGGTTTGTTGTGATGGAGAAGGGGTGTCTACAATAATTACTATAGTAGGTGCAACAACTATCATCCCAACTTCAGGATGTAGAAGGGCTAAAGTACTAGCACTTGCCAATCTAGAAGATCATTCTGCCAGTTTCCTCTTTACTTCTCTCAACTCTTCCTCAGTTAGTCCTACCTTAACTCTGCATTCATGAATAATGTTTTCAACTCTTCTTTTCCTTAAACCTCTGGTCTGTTCTTCTCTTACCTCATCTTATTTTTCTTCATAAGTACCCCATCTTTTCTCAGATGCTAGAACATGTTCTATATGTATGGTCATTACTTCTAAACTTACTTCATATCCCATAGGATAACACATTTCTTTCTTGGAACAACTGCGTCAAAGAATACACAATTGGTTTCAACCATGAAACAGATTGTATCCTTATATTTCTCAGCTAAGTCTTTAGGAATATTGTATCTTTCTTTCATTTGCCTCTAAGGATTTTTAATCATCCCAAATAGTTCTCCATCAACCCATGTTTTTCTTTGTCTTCAATATCTCTGTGAAATCTGAATACTAGTAGGTATCCCTATTCTCCAACCACCAGGGTGCATTCCTAGAAATCTGTGCTCAATGTGTATGTACATATGCATTAGCAGTGAACTAAATCTGAAGGCTTTGGATTTTTCTTTCTTTATCAGCTTCACATTCTACAAAAAATATTGTGCCAATACTTCACATAGGTTATACTTTGTGTTTTTTGTCACCATTTTGTAGGCCATCATAAAAAATTCAGCAGATACAGAATTAGGTCTACTACTATAGTAGAATTTGTAACCAAATATAATAGTAATCAATCTCACATCTTGCTAAAAGATGTCATTCACTGTCATGGATTGCCTATCCCATTTTGAATGTGTTAGGGTTTCAACTTGCTTCTTAACATGATTTTCTACTATAGGAATGATTCCAGTGTTATCCAATCTAGTAATCTCATGTATCAAGTTACTACATATCTTCACAGGTTGTTTGCCTATCCAAATAAACTGATCATTTACTTTTCTCAACAATATCTTAAACCATTCTTCTTCACTGAATTTGTGTAAATCTAGAATCTTCATAATGTTTAGCTCATTAAAATGTTTGTATTCATCTCTCATAATGCCATTATCAGTCATGTACTCTATTTCAATAGAAATGTTATCAATACCCAGTATGTCATACTTGCAATGAATGTATGCCCTAATGTCTTCTACATGTAAGATGTCATGAGGTGTCTAAGGAAATGCTCCTTTGAGGTCTTCTTCACAGGATTTGAAAGGATTTTCTTGAATTTATACCTAGGTCTATCCACAACATCGAATATCATGAGTGCATCCATAGTTTTTGTATAAGTAGATGATTTAAATACCTTTCACACACTGAATTCTAAATATTCTCTTCGATCGATCACGCAAGGTAATTGTTAGATGGTCATAATCTCTTTTCTCTTTGATCTCCTTAGGTCGCTCTTCATCAAATGGTAAGGAAATAGATAATCATTAGGTTCTTTATATGATATTAAGTCATTAAAAGCTTGCATTACCCAATGTTGTCCAGTAGGCTATAAATATCGTGATCAAAATATATACATCGTCTGATGTTGCGATCTCAAATATATGTTCCATGATGTCATCCATGATCATACCTAAGATCTCTAGAGCTTACTCTTCAAAATTAGGGGTGGGATATATTCTAATATTTTTATCCAATGCTCCCCCTAAGGCCATGATCATCCATTTAGGTCAATTCTTCTTTGTTAACATTAGATGAAGATCCAGTAGCATCCATTGTCTTTCCTTGAACCAATGTATCTATTAGAAACACTGAGAGGGGGGGTGAATTAGTGTTTATCTATTAATTATATTTCAGCCAATTAAACATATATCAAATGTGCATCCAAAGAAACATAACACAAGAACACATAACACATGATATGATTACAAAGAACCTTGATCAGAGGAAAACTCCGATGGGGATTAGTACCCACAAATATTGTACTAGGTATAATGAACCTGTTAAAGTTCCTTTGCCCTGTTAGGAGCAGTCTTTACAAGTTAAGTAAAATGACCTGGTTAAAGTTCTGACCCTGTTAGGAGTATTTTACAAAACCCTGTTAAAGGTATATGGCTCACTGCCCAATAAGATGAAGGCTACAACCCTCTGAATGTTGATATGCACTATATCAAAAATGAACTATTGCAATGACACTATTGTCTGATCAGTTCCATGTATGCGCGGATGCTCTTACTCCTTTAAAGAGCTATATCATCTTCTTACTTCATTATACTTCTCATTTGCATCTTCCTCATACATAATAATCGACACTTGTAACATGACATTATATTACATACTTATATGTTTACAATTGAATAGGTGCGACCCAAAACAAGACTCTAGTCGGCCTTTTAACCAAAATATACAACGCTTCCGAACAAGTCAGCCTAAGTTTGTTTACTACAACATTAATTACATTAATACAAACTTATAACTAAAGGCACTTAGCCATTACATTACAAAATCATTCACGCTAATCAAAACTATAGTTGGCTTCCATGCTCTGTTTCCTGGACTATAGATCTACTAATCTGCCTGTAACTTTTCCGTACTGATGTTCCATACTCTACGTGTCTGGATATAGCATGTATATACACCATAGAGTATATACCTAAGAACACATGCTCTGGTGTGATCTCTAACACGTGTGCTAATGTACTGATCTCTGTATGTGTCTATCTGCCCTATTTTCATACTGTCATTTTGTCTTTCATAACAAAACTTAAGTATGACTTTGTTGCCATGATTGACAACACAAAATAAGTCATGCTTCCTCAGGAAGTCAACTTGCCAACAATCTCCCCCTTTTTCATTTATGGCAACAAAGGAATGTGGCTAAGTTAC
>MU226950.1:79293-101562 GCA_018584345.1 Thuja plicata
TAATGTTGTCACATTCCATTAAGGAATGATTAACAACTCAACCCACTTGGGAGAGTCAACTTTCTCAAGCTTGACTCTCTCCAAGTCCACTTTCTCAAGCCACCCTCTTCCACCCTTCCCATGCTTCTTTAAGGCTCTCATTAATCCCTCATTAATGAAGATTCCTTAAGCCCATGTCTCTCCCCATGCCTCTTAAATGCTTGTATTTAATGCATTTGACTCAACCCCATCCTCATTAATGCCTCTTACACCCTCTTCATGAGCCTTATCTTCTAGAGTCTTATTGCCTCTCTTCCCTAAATGGTCACATTTCTCCCTACTTTCAACTCAATAATATTGTGACAAGTGTCACAATTTGATGCACTTGAAGAAGCACAATCCATGTGCTCTTTTCTAGTGGAATCCTAACCTCTCTTCAGCTTTGCATCTGAACCACCCAATTTAACCCCTTTTTCTATAAATAGAAGGCATTTTTGAGAGAAAATGACCCTCATTTTTAGAGTTAAATTGAATTGTTATGTTGTTTAGATATCTAGAGCATTTCAGTTTCAATTCCATGCATTGTTATAATGTTAGTTTTCATAGATTAATTACATGCTTTCTAATCATTTAGCTTAGTTTTCAATTAAATCTCTCATTCTTAGGAGTGTATTGTCACTGAATGGTGCATAATCTGAGGGCATGATTATGACATTTTTTGAACTCTTCCTAGATGGGGAGGAATAAGTCAGTTTTAGTGATTTGTATCTAACCATTGCTCTTTTATGCTATTTTTCACTAATCTAATAACTTATTGAAGTGTTGTGTCGCAGGTAACAGGTGCATCATTTGACACTCACACTTAGTATGCATCACGGGGTTCTTTGAAATGTTAATTGCACTAGTGCTGTCATAGTAGATAACGACTAGTTCTTTGATTTCTTCCTTCATACCTGACCAAAGTTGTTTGAACCATATGATATTTGAACAATTTACTACTGCAACAACATACTCTGCTTCTACTATAGACTAAGAAATTAAATTCTATTTCTTTCTTACCTAGGAGATTAACCTATTTCCAAGAAATAATGCTCCACCACTTGTGCTCTTTCTATCATCAACACTTCCAGCCCAATCAGCCTCAGTAAAAGTCTTGAAATCAAAGTTTCCAACTTTTTTATACAATAATCCATACTCTTCAGTACCCTTAAGATATCTCAGAATCCTTTTGATAGCCATCAAATTATTCTCTCTAGGATTAGCTGAAAGCCTTGCAACAATACCAAATGCTAATGCAATATCAGGTCTAGTGTGAACAACATATTGAAGTTTACCAATCCTAGATCTGTAGGTATTCTGGTTTACTTCCTTTGAATCATCATCCTTAATAGCTTATGTCGAGTAGGCATGGGTATTCCAACTAGTCTGGAATCTTCCATGCCAAATTTCTTCAGGATCTCTTTGATGTATTTAGACTGGATAATGTAGATACCATCCTTCATCTGATAAACTTGTAAACCAACAAAGAATTTGATTTCACCAAACATAGACTTCTCAAATTCCTTATTCATGGCTTCAGAGAATGCTTTGCATAAATCATCATACCCAGTAAACAATATATCATCAACAAATATTTCTACTAATAGCATCTTGTTCTGAGGCCCTTCTTTGATGTACAAGCTACTATTATCACTAGTTCTCTAAAATCCAATGCTTATCAAGTAACCATGCAATAATTCATGTACCAGAATCTAGGAGCTTGTTTCAGTCCATACAATGATTTGTGTAGTTTGTAAACCATATTCATTTTTCTAGGATCTAAAAAACCTTCAGGTTGCTCAATATAGACTTCCTCTTCAAGAATTCCATTCAGGAATGCATATTTTATGTCCATTTGATATACCTTGTATCATTTGTGTGTAACATATGCCAAAAGATTTCTGACTCCTTCAAGTCTTACAACAGGACCAAAAGTTTCTCCATAATCAATACCCTCTTCTTGAGCATATCGTTTACATACTAATCTTGCCTTGTTTCTAGAAACTTCTCCTTTTTCATTCATCTTGTTTCTGAAAAACCCACTTAGTACCAATCACATTCTTATCTTTTGGTCTAGGTACAAGAGTCTAGTTTTTGTTCTTTTCTATCTTCTCAATCTCTTCATTCATGGCTTCTATCCAGCTTTCATCATTTAATGCATCTTTAATAGTTCTAGGTTCAAATTCACTAAGAAAACACGTACCTTTGATTTTTTTCCTTGTCATTACACCTTCTGGCTAATCTCCAATTATTTATGCAGGTGCATGATGCTTTCTGACATACTTTGCAAGTATAGGTTCCTTCCTCTTTGATTATGGACTTTCTCCATTATGTTCACCATGCTCAAATTTTTTTTTTGTTCTTCTATCTAATACTTGGGTTCCACTGTCTGATACTCGTGTGCCTCTATCTAAGACTCAGGTGCCTCTATCTATGACTCATTTCCCTTTTTCTATGACTCTGTTTCCTCTACCAGTAGCTCAGGTTGCACAGGCTACAACTTGGGTTGAACTGCAGATGAATTCAATGGTTGACAGGGATGTTGTCCAATCACCATTGCTTGTGTCTTAGGTATAGTATGAGGTTCATAATACACAAATTTCTATAATCCTTAGGCTCTTTACTACTCTGTTCTTCACCTCTTTCAACAAACTCATCAATCCTTACATACACACTTTCTATGACTTTATGAGTAGAAATATTCAAACATTTATATGCTTTTCTTTTGCAGGAGTAGCCTAGGAATATACCTTCATCACCTTTTACATCAAATTTTCCTTTTCTTGCTTCCTTCAAGATGTAACATTTACTTCCAAATCCGTTGAAATAACAAACATTAGGTTTATAATCATACCATAATTCAAAAGATTTCTTCTCAGTACCTTTCTTTAGTTGAACTCGGTTCAAGGTGTGAATTGTAGTGTTGATGGCTTCCTTCCAGTATTTGATAGAAACATTCTTTTCCATCATCAATGTTCTTGCACAATCCACAATGGATTTGTTCCTTCTTTCTGCTATACCATTCTGTTATGGTGTACTTGGGGTAGATACTTGTCTTTTGATTCCTCTTTCATTGTAGAATTCATTGAATTAATTTGAGATGAATTCACCTCCTCTATCAGATCTTAAGCATTTAAGTTTCTTTCCTGTTTCTTTTTCAACTCTGGCAAGGTACCACTTGAACTTCTAAAAAGCTTCTGATTTTTCTTTGAGAAACATAACAGTCATCATTTTGGAATGGTTATCAACAAATAGAATGAAATACTTCTCACTCGTGTAACTTGTTGTTCTATTTGGTCCACATAAATTAGTATGTACCAATTACAAAAATTCTTTTGTATTGTAATATCTTCTCTTAAAGCTAGTTTTGCCCATCTTCCCAATTTGACATTGTTTGCATATTTCTAATTCAGATTTATTCAAAATAGGAATACCTCTTACTCTTTTGTTCTTTCTTATGTTGACCAGGTTATCAAAGTTCACATGACATAACCTTTTATTCCATAGCCAACTTTCTTCTACTTGTGCAATAAAACATGAACTTTCATTGAGATCAAGATAAAATAGATTACCTTTTGTTTGCATGCCAGTTCCAACTAGGTTTCCCTTACCATCCAGGAGCTTGGCCTTCCCATTCATGAATTCTACCTTGAAACCAATGTTATTCAGCTATGCCACACTTAGTAGATTATTCCTTAGTCCTTCAACCCAATAAGCAGTATCACATTTGATTCCTTTTTTTAAAGCAATACAACCTTTACCTTTTACATAGAAGGGTTCATCATTCCTAAAACTGACACTCCCACCATCATAGTGCTCAGCATGTTCAAATTTGGTTTTATCACCAGTCATGTGGTGAGAACAACCACTATCAATTATCCAAGTGTCATTATTTCTAATATGAGAGTATAATGCTATCTTTTCATTATCTTCATTATTTGACTCATACTTAACAGCAATATAAACCATTTCATCTTCATCTTCATCACTATCAAAATCTTTAGCAATATAACAAGATTTCTTACCTTTGTCCATGTAGCTTTTGAAATCTTTCTTTCCTTTGTACTTGTTGAACTTTTTCTCACCTTTGTCTTCCATGTTTGGACACTTAGCAGCAATGTGACCAACCTCATCACATAAAAAGAAAATCAATGGTATTCTTCCTTTGAACTATCCTTTTCCTTTTGTATCTCTCCTTGCAAGTAATGCTTCAATGATTTCTAGATCTTCATAATTAGATTCATCATCACTGTCACTGTCAATCTATTTTCCTTTTATCTTTCCAAGGTTTAATTTAGCTTTGAATGTAGACTCAAGATTGCTAGGATTAGTAGAATAATTTTCAAAGTTATCCAACTCAAAAGTTGTAAGTCTTCCAACCAATCCATCTAGAGTTATATCATTACTACATCTCATCTCTTGAATAGCTGAAACTTTAATTGCATAGATAGGAAGTAAATTCCTCAATACCTTACTAACCATTGTTGTGTCTTTAATCACTCCACTGACAGCTCTGATGGCACTAACAATTTTCTTGGTTCTTTCACTATATTTTGTAATGTCCTCTCCTTCTTTCATTTTCATCTGATCAAAGGCAGTAGGGAAGTAGGGTAGTCCTTGACTTCATCAAATCCAGAATAGATGAGTGCAGAGGCTATATCAATCATCATTACATTATGATGCTTCATGTTTATCATCTAATCCACAGTCAAAGGTCTCAGTAGTTCCACACCTATGGTCCAAGAATTTTAAACCAGTATCTCCAATAGTAGATAGATGTAGCCTCATCAAATCTTGTCATCTAACAAAATTGTATTTGTTAAGTTTAGGAATCTCCCTTCTGTAAGACATCTATGATCTTTAGCTTAGGCCTTGAATCCTTCCCTTTAGGCACTTGGTGCTCTGATACCAATTGTTGGAAATGAGTTGAGTAAATGAGATGGGAGGGGTGAATCAGTTACCACAAAAACAAATCCAAGTCCCTTAGATGTCTTAAACAAATTTTTCATTGTTGCTTTGTTAACACAAATATTCTGCTGTCACTCGGTTAACATAGAAAATCTTAAGATATTAACTATGATTATACTTTATTAATTAATTGTAGAAACATGAACCATAAATAAAATTAAATGTACACAGATAACACCAAGATTTAACATGGAAACCCAATATGGGAAAAACCACCAATTGCAACTAGTAATTTTTTTCACTCTTGTGAAGCGAGCCCTGCTTGGAGCCAACCCTGTTAAATGTTACAATAACACACTATTAGGTGTGACCCTATTAGAGGATTTAATCACCCTATAAGGAGTGGCCTTGTTAGAGGTCTACAAATACTTCAATGCAGAAATGTCACCTTGTGAGAGGATTTGCAAAAGACTATTAAGTCTACTCTGTTAAGAGATATTGATCACTACTACAATTGTTAGAAAGTAACAATGGATTGACCTATTTTGATAAGAAACTATCTTTGCTGATTCAGATCTCTATTCTAGATTTAATTAATTGATCCTCACTAATCGGATATTCTATTGCAGCTTTGTGTGTTCTATCCTCAATCAGAATCCCATCTGATTTCACCTTCACTCTTCATGTTATTGTAACATATAAAATAGAGGACACAAAAATGTAAGATAAGAAATAGAGATGATGACCTAATGTGAGATAAGATGGATTTTGTTACATTAGAATTAGAATATTTATTGAAATGTGAGGGATAAATAAGATGGTCCCCTTTTATCCTTAGATATACAAAGGAAGGATCCAAATTGATTAAACCCAAAGGAAGGATTAATCCATAAATGAACCAATCTTTTGGAAATGAGAGCAAAGAGGAAGATCTTAAATTCCATTTTATAGATTTGAATGTGCGATAGATTTAGAAAGATTGAAATGAATAGGAGGGAAGTACTAACCTTAAAATGTTACAGATCTAAAGAATGCTATTTTCGGGGGTGTGCACTCAGTTTCTAAAAAATCTGAGACCAGATCTGGAATAGAAATGCAGAAATGAACAAAAACTAGAAATCTTTTTCCAATCTGACACAGTTCTGATTTTGACCCTCAAGTCAACTTCACCATTGACCCAAAATTTCCAATTCTGACCTAGGGAAGAATCTACCTCAAAAGTCTCTGACTGAAAATCTATTTTCAGATCCTGATAGTTTGCTGAAATGGGTATCCTAATCTGCACTCTGATCCACTGTTTCAAACTTGTACCTACAAGAAAAATGGATTTTTTCATTGGGGGGAGGGGTTTGCCTTGGTCAAACCCTAGTTTTGGAATTAACCTCAAAGTATAATTGAAATTTCATAAGTAAAACAAATTAAATGAATAAATTCACCTTTCTTGTAGAAGCCCTTGTGGTGGATTTGAATCCGTGGATCCACAAGTATACATGCACCAAATGGATGTAGAATATAGAATGTAGAATGTAGGATGTCTCAATTCAATTGATTGTATATCTTCAACACCAATCTTGAATGGATCTTGGAATAGGAAGAGGCTTGGAGGAATGTGGATGAATAAATCTTCAACAAGAGAGCTCCATAGAGCTTGAATTCTTCAATGGCTACCAATGGATCTTCTTGATGAATTGAGTGCTTGAGAAGCTCTTGAATGCTTGAGAATGGATGAATGCTTAAATGGCTACTTGGCTTGCTACAAATCTTCCTTCTTCACCTTTGGATTTCACACTTCAAGTCTTTGATAGTTGATGATCATGGTTAGAGAAAATGAGAGGAGAAAGCTTCCTTATATATGAATATAGGGCACAATCTTCTAGAGAGGCATAAATAGGAGAATTAAATTCCAATTAGACCTATTCCCCTAGAAGAGGACCTATATTAAATATAATTTAATAATTGTTTCTCCGAAGACCGAAACAGCCGACCTAGAAGCGGGAATTAACTCTTTCCAAATCCTAACATCTGAAAACCCTAGAAAACTAGAATTTGGACCATAGGTCAAAAGAAGGTTGATTCAAACCTAGGTCAATGTCAAGGTCAACCTTGACCCAAAAATGTTAACTTTGACCCTGAGGTCAAAGTCCCAGTTTGCAGTTTGGAGTGTCAGAAACATGCTAGAAAAAGTGGGAAATGGGGCAGAATAGAGGGAAAAAGCTAGATCCAAGTTAGAGACCCATTGAAGGAACTTGACATGACCCCAAAAAACTTACTCGAAAGGATAAACCAGTCTAAAATGGAAGTGTTTCCAATTTTTTACTATAAATTTAGCCCCCACTTTAGCAAGAGTATGAACTCAATGCAAACTTTTGGTAAAGGAGATCATGAAGAACATATAATCTTATTGAAATCAAAAGAGACAAAGGAATCCTCAAGCCCCCAGGGACTTAATTCTTTATCAACCCTAAGATCAAAATAAGAGAGACATCACCAGTTAAGGAGAAAAAGAGAGAGGGTGTCATTACCTCGCCCAATAAGAACTTATGTTCCATTGTGAACCACACAAGGAAATAGTGCAACTGGAAAGGTGGAGTTGAACTGCTTAGTGAATGTGGCTACTCACTAGTCAACCCATCAGGGAGATCTAGTCTTAAGGACACCTTCCAACCTCAAGAGATCAAAACATTGTAAATTGAAACTCAAGGGATCAAGAGAGCCGTATAAATTTAAACTAGAGGGATCAAGAGATCCTATAAAGTAAATATCCATGCTTTAAGGATTAGTTATTAATCCATAAAGGGAAAAAACTTTTAAGTTTTGAAAATATTTTGAATGTGTGTGTGTGTGCAAAAATTGAGTAGAGCGTATACCCCTTTGTTAAAGTCATTTCTAACACTTTAACATGAGAAATGGCTTGAACAGAAACATAAAAAACTCTACTTATTACATTTCCACTACGAGATGCCCCCAAATGAAGACAAATCAAGGGAAATAACACATAAACATACAAAGAAAATAGAAGGGATCTACCTACTGTGGGGTCAATATGATCATAGGATAATATGTATATATATATGATATTATTGCAAATGAATTGACATCATTCCCCAAAGAAAGTAAAACTAAAATCAGAATGGAGGAAAGGAAACTCAAGAGTTACAAAGAAGAGTCTTTTTGGACCACAACATGGAGACCAAAAAGAATCAGTGCTACCATGTCGCAAATACAAGCGGACTACACAAGGAAAACATTTACGAACAATAGCACAAGTACAACATAACATAAAAACTACATATAGAAGAATAGAGATACATATAGAGAAATTATACAATAGGTTTGATTCCTTTATCACCTTGCACCAACAAAGTAACAAGGGTCATATAAAAGAGTCTAAGAAACATTTAGTAAATACATTATGGGAGAAGCACAATACTGCATGCAAACAAAAAAAGGGCTACCATGAAGGACAATCCAATCAAGCACATCACCTACTCTCCCCATCTTGGTTTATATTATTCAGGGAAGGTGGGAAACTCACAAGACGGACTATATTCAATATAGTAGGAATAATAGCCAGTTCCGAACAAGGATCCTCTTGAGAATCGCGTTGCTCAATACTAGGTGTAATTATCAATTGAGTTGAAAGAATATGAGGTAAATCACTATCAAGATCGATGGTCTCATATTCATCACTAAGATTAATAGGATCATCAAGAGTATCCTCATCATCAAGATTAATTAAAATAGGATCTAAGATGCGAATAGGATCATCATACTCATTCATCTTAACATCATTATGAACATTAATGTTTTTCCACACATCAGGCATAGGTTGGTCAATAGAAGGTAAATAATTTTGAAGAACAGAAGCCCGGGCCCTAGCATTATCTCTACGCTTCTTACAACGTTCATTACAAGATTTGTTACATTTTTCTTTGTTTCACACATGTTGAGAACTAGGAGGAATAACAACTAGTTCCTTCACAATTTCTATAGGAGAGTTGATAGGATTCGCAGTAGGCTAAGAAGAAACACTAGGAGGTTGAGTAATAGAACTAGGTGTAATAGATAAAGGAGGTATAGAAGGAGTGGAAAAAATACCATGGTTAAGATCTATTCGAGGCATGCTTAACTCAACAATATTGCGATGTTTATAGGCTTGATATGAATGAAAAAGGTTGTCAGGGAAAGGAGGACATGAATTAGGTAATAAAGGCCAAAAGAAATCAAGAGTAGCACAATATCTAGGCCTAGAAGGTTGATACAAATTATGATTAATCATTTTCACTTCTCCATTATGAATTAACTTAAGACATTTATGAATAGGAGAAGTAATAGCATGCATATCAGTTATCCAAGGCAAACCAAATTTGACTTGAAATTGATCAGAAGTTGGAACGACAATGAAGGTAGTATCTACAACTTTGCCATAAAGTTCAATAGGAAAGTTAATAGAACCAAGTGCGGGATAGAGAAAACCATTACAAGTTTGTATCCATGCATCAGATGTATCATAACAATCACATTGTAGGTTTTTCATAAAAACATTTTCCTCAGTAATGATATTTATTAAAGATGTGGGATCAACAAGACAACCACGCGTAGGTATCTTAGCAATCCTAGCATAAATATAAAGGGGACCATCAGAAGCCTTAATAGTCTCAGAATCATCAAACGTAATTGAAAGTTACCTAGGTCATTTATCCTTAGTTTGTTTCTAAGGTTTAGGTGGAACTTGAAGTTGAAGTAGAGGCAAAGGATCTTGAACAATAGGTTGAGATGAAATAATGCACTCCACATGATTAACAATGTGATTAAGATCATCCATCTTTGAATCGTAAACAATATCCACAGAAGATGGTTGAGAAATGATATTAATATCATGTGTAGGTAAAGGATTTGTATAAATTTGAAGGTTTTGATTAGGAAAAGAGACAGAGTTGTTTCCATTACCATAAATATTATCAACAGATAAAGCATTAGAATCAATTAAGTCTTGAACTTTATGCTTTAGAGAATAACATTTTTCAGTATCATGGCCATTCTGGTGATGGTATTGGCAAAAGGCTTTAGAATCAAAGGCTTTTGATGCTATCATGGTAGGGATAAGAGGTCAAATAGGAGGCAAGGTAATCATATTAGCACTTAAAATCCTACTCATAATAGAATGTAAAGATTCAGAGAGAGAAGTAAATGTACAATTCATATGGAAAGAAGTGCATGCAGAAGTGGCATTGTTGGATGCAATAGAAACTTTATCAGCAACCGCATTCATTTTTTTATTGATCTTGATATAGTTGTTAGGTTTCTAAAATTTATTAGGATTGGGAGCAGTGTCACTCTTATCAACTAGAACAAGAGCCATTGGAGTGTTTCTCTAAAATTGACTTGTAATGGATAATGATGAAGTGTTGCACAAAGTTTTTGAAAAGAGGTAAATTCAGCAAGAAGAATCTTATCTCTAATATCCTTTTGTAAATTTGAAATAAACATATGTTGAATATCAATATCAGGAACATGATAAGAAATTTTAGCATACAAATGCTTAAATCTACCAATAAAATCAGTCAATTTTTCCTTAATGTTCTATTTACAATGCATTAAATCAGTTAAGGACACTTGTGGACCAATGTTATTTTGAAATTGTTGGATAAAGGTATTGGTGAGTTTAGGAAAAGAATCAATAGAATAAGGAGGTAAAAAACAATACCATTGCAAGGCCTTATCATAAAAAGTTCTAGCAAACAACTTAGCTAAAATCCTATGGTCATGAGCATAATCACTACAAAGGATTTGAAATATTTTAACACGAGTAACAGGATCACCTTTACCATTGTAATTATCAAGATAAGGCAAATTGGCTTGCTGAGGGATAGTAGCACGAATAATGTCTAAGGATAAAGGACCACCTATGTCACATGTAGGAATGTTAAACTTGGATTGGGTTAAGGATGCAAGGTGTTGTTGTAAAGATGACACAATTTGAGCCAAACTAATTATTGTGGAATCATTAGAAGAAATAGGTGGCATAGAAATATTAGGAACACTAGGAAAAGTTTAAGAAGTGACAGGAATGGAAGACACAATCGTGGAACACTTGGAACCACAGTTGGAAGGGGATTGAAATAAGTAAAAGGCACACTATGATATCAAGGTTGTGAGGTAGGTAGAGATACCAGTGGAACACTGATAGGAAGAGATGAAATTGGGAGAGATGTAGTCAAAAAAGGAGTGTAAGTAGGAATTCTAGGTAAAGGAACAGAAGAAGGTCCCTCACTAGTGACAGGAGGAGTGAATCCTAGATCTTGAGCCTCTTGAGCTAAAGGTTTAATATTCAAATGCACAAGATGAGTGATACCACGCAAGAGATTAACACCTTGATCACCATCACAAAGGAATTTCTTAAGAGCCTCTATATCTTAGATGGAATCTTGATTATGGTTTTCTTGAATAAGCCAATTTCCCATTTTATCAAGTTTTGTTGAAAGTTTTTGTACTTGTTCAGGAGGAACTCTTAAAGCATCATCCTCATCATGAAATGAGTGGGAAGAGTTATGCTCCATAGAAGGATTGGAATCATGAGTGGTCAAATTGTCATCTGGGGTCCTAAGAAAAGGAGAGGAAGACTCGGGATCAAAGGAACCCATAAGTCTTAGCTTCTTCTAACCGGAATACTATAAGTAGGACAAGAAGTGGTAAAGCTCATCCACTAATGCAATGCAAATGAACTAATTTAGGAAACACAAGATTTTGATTTTAATTTTTTGAAATTTAAATGAAAGAAGATAAAAGAAAGCTAGATCTAACATAAAAGATGTAAATCTAACACCAAAAAGAAAGAGTTGTCTATCACGGGTTCACCAAAATGTAACATATAAAATAGAGGACACCAAAATGTAAGATAAGAAATAGAGATCATGACCTAATGTGAGATGAGATGGATGTTGTTACATTTAAAATTAGAATGTTTATTGAAATGTGAGGGATAAATAAGATGGTCCCCTTTTATCCTTAGATACACAAAGGAGGGATCCAAATTGATTAACCCCAAAGGAAGGCTTAAAGCATAAATGAATCAATCTTTTGGAAATGAGAGCAAAGAGGAAGATCGTAAATTACCTTTTATAGGTTTGAAAGTGTGATAGATTTAGAAATATTGAAATGAATAGGAGGGAAGTACTAACCTTAAAATGTTAGAGATTTGAAGAATGTTGTTTTCGGGGGTCTGCACTCAGTTTCTAGAAAATCTGAGACCGGATTTGGAATATCAACGCAGAAATGAACAAAAATGAGAAATATTTTTCTGATTTGACACAGTTCTGATTTTCACCCTCAAGTTAATGTCACCATTGCCCAGAATTTCTAATTTTTACCTAGGGAATAATCAACCTCAAAAGTCTCTGACTAAAAATTTGTTTCTAGATCCCGATAGTTTTCCAAAATAGGTATCTGAATCTACACTCTGATCCGTTGTTCCAAACCTGTACCTGCAAGAAAAATAGATTTGTTTGTTGGAGGGAGGATTTTGCCTTGGTAAAACCCCATTTTTGGAATTAACCTCAGTATAATTGAAATTGCATAATTAAAACAAAGTAAATGAATAAATTTACCTTGCTTGTAGAAGCCCTTGTGGCAGATTCAAATCTGTGGATCCACAAGTATGAATGCACCAAATGCATGTAGAATATAGAATGTAGAATGTAGGATGTCTCAAATCATTTGCTTGTAGATCTTCAACACCAATCTTGAAATGATCTTGGAATAGGAAGAGGCTTGGAGGAATGTGGATGAAGAAATCTTCAACAAGAGGGCTCCATAGAGCTTGAATCCTTCAATGGATACCAATGGATCTTCTTGATGAATTGAGTGCTTGAGAAGTGCTTGAATGATTGAGAATGGATGAATGCTTCAATGGCTACTTGGCTTTCTACAAATATTAGTTCTTCACCTTTGGATTTCACACTTCAAGTCTTTGATAGTTGATGATCATGGTTAGAGAAAATGAGAGGAGAAAGCTTCCTTATATATGAATCTAGGGCACAATCTTCTACAAAGGCCTACATAGGAGAATTAAATTCCAATTAGACCTATACCCCTAGAATTTTACCTATATTAAATATAATTTAAGAATTATTCCTCTGAAGACCGAAACAACTGACTCGGAAGCAGGAATTAACTCTTTTCAAAGCTCGACATCCAGAAACCTTGGAAAAATGGAATTTTGACCATAGGTCAAAAAAAGGTTGATTCTGACCTAGGTCAAGGTCGAGGTCGACCTTGACCCAAAAAGGTCGACTTTGACCCTGAGGTCAAATTCTCAGTTTAAAGTTTGGAGTGTCAGAAACATGCTGGAAAAAGTGGGAAATGGGGCAGAATAGGGGGGAAAAGCCAGATCCAAGTCAGAGACCCATTCAAGGCACTTGACATGACCTTAAACCACTTACTCAGAAGGCTAAACCAGTCTACAATAGAAGTGCTTCCATTTTATGACTATACAGTTATAAACACATATCTCTTCTTCTTTCTAAATATACATATTCAATCCAAACTTGACCTTATATATATATGATAAGCCTTGTCAAGTCGGCCTTAATATCCTTCCAAATAAATAATAAAACTCATGTCTTTTGGCTACATATAACCAATTAACCATAAAATATAAACTATTTTTAGCCAGCTGACACTAACTGTTTAACTCGGTCAACACTGAAATCCTTCAATGCCCAACCAACACTATAATGCCTGAGTGAACTCAATTAGAACTAAAAAATCACTTTGGTCTTCTTCAATGCCTGAGAGTGCTTGGAATGAACTGATTTTGCTAAGATAGGATTATACATTTGTGTAAGCATCACTATAATTATGTAAACATCAATGACAATACAGAATTGAATAATTTTCATCAACAGTTTCTTAGTCACAAATTGAAAAATAAAAAGATGAAAAGAACTGATGGTGAAAAGCATGTTGTGGCAGTATCAGATTTTAAAATAGTAAAACTAAAATATGGATCTGATGGTGAAAACCTCTCAAAGGCACCAAAAGATGAGATTATTGATATCCTCCCTAAACACTTTCAAGAAAGATCCTCAATTATGATAGAACCAACACAACCAGTTAACTTGGGAACAACAGAAGATCCTCAATTTGTTCACCTGGCACAATCCTTATCAGAAGAAGAAAAGATACAGCTCATTGAATTCCTCAAAGAGAAGAAGATCAAATTTGCATGGTCTTACACTGATATACCTGGACTTGATCCTGAGTTAATAATGCATCACTTATCTATAGCTCTTGGAATCAAACCCGTGAAACAAAAATTAATGAAGATGCACCCACATGTGGCATTATTAGTAAAAGATGAGTACAAAAAAATATTAAAATCTGGATTCATAAGAGTCATCGCTTATGCATGATGGATTTGTAATGTGGTACTAGTTTCTAAAATAGATAAATCTATTAGGATTTGCACATACTTTAGAGACCTAAACAAAGTTTTTCCTAAAGATGATTTCCCATTGCCAAATATTGATATGATTATAGATCTCACAACAAGATATCAGATGTATTCTCTTATTGATGGATTCTTAGGCTATAACCAAATTAAGATTTCTCCTAAAGACCAAGAAAAGATAGCATTTACATGCGCATGGGGAACATTTTGCTGGAATGTCATGTCATTTGTACTAAATAATGTTGGAGATACATACCAAGGAGCTATGACAACAATCTTCCATGATATGATACACAGAAACATGGAGGACTATGTGGATGATACATTAGCCAAGTTAAAAATAAGAATAACTCATATTGAAGACTTGAGAAAGATACTAGATCGCGTGGAGCAATTTCAACTAAGGCTTAATCCAAAGAAATATGCATTTGGCATCCAATCAGGGAAACTCTTAGGGTTTATTGAATCAGCTAAAGTAATTAAGGTGGACCCCTAAAAAGTAAAATCTATGCTGGAAATGTCACCTCCTCCCAATATCAGTCAAATGAGGACCCTTCAAGAAAGACTTCAGTCTATCAATTGATTTATGTCCCAACTAGCAGATAGAGTGCAACCTTTCACAAAACTGTTACATAAAGGTGTTACTTTCAAATGGGATGAGCATTGTGAAAACAATTTTAAAGAATTAAAAGATTATATGTCTACTCCTCCTATTCTCATGGCGCCTATTCATGGAAACCCTTACTACTCTATATCTTAGCTACGGCTACATCGATTTGAGTATTGATAGCACAGGAGGATGAAAACAAAAAGGATAGAGCTATCTATTATATTAGAAGGACCTTGGTGTCTTATGAACTCAACTACAATATCATTGACAAAGCTTTCTTAGCGGTTGTTTTTGCATCCCAAAAATTGAGACACTACATGCTCTCACATACAGTGAACTTATTACAAAAATATATCCTCTCAAATATCTCTTGATTAAGATAGCATTGATATGAAGACTAGCAAAATGGGTCTTAATTCTAAGTGAATTTGATATTGAGTATGTGGACAAAAGAGCTATCAAAGAAAAAGTCCTAGCAGATCAACTAGTTGATTCACCATTGCAAGATGATACACCTTTGATAATTGAATTTCCAAATAAAACAATCATGCACTTAATTGAATATCTGTGGAAGATGTATTTTGATGGTTCTTTCACACAACGAGGATCTAGAGTAGGGGTTCTATTTATCACTCCTCAAGGTTACAAGATACCCAAGGCATATAAAATAATGTTTCCAAGCACAAATAATATCTCAGAATATGAAGCATTGGTAAATGGACTCAAGCTTGCTATGGAAGGGAAAATTATAGAGTTACATGTGTATGGTGACTCTCAACTCATTATCAACCAAGTAAATGGAGATTATCAGAAAAAATATGAGAAACTAATGCCTTACAAACAACTGGTTGAATATTTGAAAAATTACTTTGTCTTCGTCACATTACAACAAATACCAAGAATGGAAAACAAAGCTGCAGATACTATGGCTACGCTAGCATCCATGTTACAACTAGAAGAACACCAATTTCGCTATGAATTCTTGGTGGAAGATTATCCTTTCCATCCTTTGATACACCTGAATCCCAAGTGATTTGTGTCTTAAATGCCCAAGACCAATCCCGATATGCCAAAATAATTGCCTATCTTACTGATCAAACCTTACCCAGTGGCCTATCAAGGAATGAAAAATGAGCTTTAATTTGGACAAAATCGCATTATGTCCTCATCACTACTAACTTATATAGATGAGGGTTTGACGGTATGTAATACCCACTAATATTTTGCTTTTTAGTTTGCGATGACATGCTCTTTTACGCATTGGTTTAGTTGATTGGCCGAATTCTTTTAGGCTACTTTCATGTGAGTTGTTATTGGTTCTTTTGATGATGATACTTGATTATGATGTCATGGATTGATCATATGCATAGATAGATGCGATGATGTTTTTATGTTGATTATCATATGTTGATTTTAGATTATGATGTACTTACCCAATACTCGCATGTGTATGGTTGCCTTATATGTGAATGTACTTGTTGATGTGTTGTTATGGTAGAGGACGGAGATGTAGTTACTTGCTTCAGTGAGATTCGCATGTTCGACCGATCTCTATCATTGTTTGCAATATTATATTATGTATGTACATGTATGTTCTTTGATGACAGGATTGCAGGTATAGGGCATCGTCTTCCCTGAATTGGCAAGAGTGAGCGTGCCCATAAATATTCATCTCAATGGTAAAAAGGGGAGGTAAAATACAGATCCAAAACCCTAACCTAAGCCTAATTGTCCTAATGTTGGATGAGTTTCAGTATGAATGCCCTATTCATATTTATCTAGGTTGATAGAATTCGAATACCCTTTCTCCTGAGTATGTGTGTGTTTTGCTTGATTATGCTTTCAGGTGATTTTTGGATTATTAAGTGATTGTCCATATTCTATGATTTAATGGATTATAGTTGAATTATTTATTTAATTATATCCTAAGTTTATTTTAAATAATTAATTAAATTGAAAAATTTGAAGATTTTTATTTAATTAAATATTTAATTGAAAACTATAGTAAATATGCTTATATGATTAATTAAATAATTAAATATTTGGTTGCATGCATTATTGTGATATAAATATTTAATCTCATTAATTAAATATTTTATTAATTTCATATGCATGGATGTGTTGAAAAAGTAATTTCAAATTCAAATATCTTAACTTGAAATTAGGAGTCAAAGTTGAGTTGTGGCAATAAAGAGTATTTTATTTATTTAATTTGGATTTACTTTCAATTTTGAGTGGAGTTAATTTAGGGATTGAATGGAGAGTTGTCATGAGGGGTTGCACAATTAGGGGAAGTTGATTCTCTTTAGGAAGATTCTCCTCTCATTTTCCTCATAAAACATTTTTGGATTTGGAGAGCTCTTGGTGATTTGGAGTTTTTTGGAAGGATTATGGATTGTTGTAGTTTCTTGTTGCTCTGAAGATTTCAGGTTTTCTTACTTGTGTGTGTGCCCGAATTTTCATAGTTGCTAGATCTGTGGTTGAATCGGGCATGAGAGTTTTCAGATTTACTTTCATCTTCCAAGCTACATTCTTCTGTTTCCTGCATTGGAATCAAGGTAGGTTTCATTTTCCATGTATGGTTTCAATTTTGTAGATCTAAAAATTTCATTGTTGATTAAGTGCATGTTCATTATTTTGGTTTTTAAATAGTTTATTGTTGTTTCTATACTTTCAAGTGTTTATTAAAACCCTAGATCTGAATTTTTTTCATTCTATGTGTTCTTAGCATCGTAGGGTTATGCTGTCAAAATATTGAGAAGAAATTCCCTCTAGATCTCTTAGAAAATGAAAAATTAATCCTTGGTATAGTTTAAACTATAGAGAAAATTAAATTTATGGTTGTAATGGTTTCGATGTTTTCAGGTGTTTATGAGAAGCTTAGATCTATCATTTTCATGATTATGTATTTCTTAGCATATTACAGTTATGCTGTCAAAATTTCATGAATAGATCTCTTGTAAATCTCCTAGAAATCAAAAAATTAAACCCTGCCTATAGTCCTAACTATAGTGGAAAATAAATAAATTATTTAGCCTTATGTATTTGCATTGAAAAAAATTAAAAAAGTTGAAAAAAAATCAACTCTCTGAAAAAAAACACAGACTGGTGTAAAATAAAATATAAATTACTCAGGAAGGAAAAAAAATATCAAAAGACCAAAAAGAAAAAAAACACTTTTTACTTTTTCCGTTTTCAGAAATTTTCCTTATAAAAAAAAATTAAATAAACTTCCTCTAAAAAGGAAAACGCTATTATTAAAATTTTGTTTGAAAAATACTTTAAAAAAAAATAGCGCAGCCTTTTTTAGAGGGGTTTTAAAAGAAAATAATTTTTAAAAATATAAAAAATTATTATGTAAGGGGAAGGTGGGACCCCATCCCCACCATTCCCCATGACTGTGTGTCACCTCCAATGTTTATGTGGGAGGGTGGACGGTGGTCCCCCCTACCCATTGTCCTTTTGCAGGACCGCGCATGGCGCAGGGGGAGGGAACCCGCGTGCGCCCCCCCCACCCTCCTCCCACTTAACTTTGCTTAAAAGTTTGTTTAAACAAACTTTTCAAAAAGAAACTTTATTTTATTTTTATTTTAAAAAAATATATTAGTTTTAATTAAATTCATATTTAAATTAAGTTTTATTTTATACTTAATGTTAGTTATTAATTAGTAAATGTATTTAGTATTAATTTTTAAATTTATATATATATATGTTTTAATTCCTATATATATATATATATATATATATAAAATTAGTATGGGTAATATTAATTCCTAATTAATATGTTAATTAGTAAGTTTATTTAGTATGTTAGTTGTAGTGTTAATTAGCATGTTTATGTAATGAATTTAATTAACATGTTAAATATTATTTTAAATCAATAGGTTAATATGAATTAACTATTAATTTCAATTAATAAGTTATATTGACTAAACTATTCAATATTAGTTTATAATTTGTTAATTCTAAAGTGATTGAGACATTAGGTGTAATCAAGTTAATTTAATTAATTTAATGGTTATTTTAATTGGATCATTTAGGATCCTAGGGGTAATCTTGAATGGATTTGATTTCAATGACATTGATTACTTAGATTAAATCATAAATGTAGATGGATAAGTGGGTTATTGTTTGCTTGTGGGTGATTTAATTAGATGTAAATATTATCTATTTATGTTCATTTTTCAGTCCTTTAGGACGCTTTTGTTTCTATGCATCATTATGGATCTCTTGTGCTTGAATGTGTTATTATGGGGGCATTAGATGACCTAAGATGTATACAGAGGCTGGAGGGAGTGTTTATATTTATATTTCTTTATGGCGTGTGTGTTCTATGCTATTTCCCTAAACTGACCATATTGACCCTTACGATTCTATTATCTGCTAGTGCACCTATGTGACCGTTCTTGTTGTATGGGATACTAATTTGGGGTACACTAGGGTTGTGACCTATGCTAGATCTGTTAGGATCTCTGAGCCTAGGGTAGGTTACCTAGATGCGTAGTAGGAGGTGGCTTGCAATAAGCTCCATGTCCGTAAGAGACTACTGGATTGCTTATTGTAGAGTTTCTTAATAAGTGATAACTAAAGACATACTGAGAGATTAAAATAAATTAATAAGATATGATTCTCCTCGCCCATGCTTGAGTGCTAGTATAGGCTAAGATGGTGTTGAGAAGATGTTAGTTGCCCTGCAAGGTACCTGGCATAGTTAGTGCCCTTGTCAGTATGAGAGGTCATTAGCTCCGTGTATGGTCACTTAAGTGCCAGAATCCACTGGATTACTAGGATGAGACTTAAGGGTTAGACATACATGATGACACCCTCCTTTACACAGTCTAGATTTCCTACGTTGTCAGTTGCCTCTGGATTAGTGAGTCTTACCTATCATGATGATTAGTACACCGGATTAGAGAGTTATTAGGATCCCTTGCTTAGTGGTTTTCCTTCTTGGTTTTGGAAATCCGACTGGGATCTGTTGTTATCTCCTCAGCACAGTGGGGTGGACCTTTGTGGTTCCACATGGATGGGTGGTAGTGATTCTTTATCTATTGAGATTCGACGTCCTTGTACCAGGTGCTTGATGGTTCTTGCAAATGAGCTCTTTATGTTCCTTCATCATTTATTATGTAATTTCATTATTGTAAATCTTGTATTAGAGTATCGCATGTGATACCTAATCTGGATATTACCTATTAAATAATTTAGAGTGATTACCACATACCCTGCGACATGTGCAGTGGATGTGTGTTATGGTGGTTTCATGGTTGTCCATGAGTATTGTAATTATGGTTACGTAAGTTGGATTTGTTATACTTAATCAGATGGAATCTTTTGTTATATTGTTAGTTATGTTTTTCTTTGAGTAATTCAACGTCATGGAACCCTTGACTCATGTAATCTATGTGAGTGTAAGACATGTGTACAAATGGTAATTGCTTCTGCATGAATGTATATCTCTTTATGTTAACTTTTAAAAAAAATTATTCAGCACACATAGTATCATGTTCTAGGTTAATCTCTCTTGGGTTCCCTGGCGGGGCGTTACATCTGGTATCAGAGCTCTAGTTTCTACAGTGGGAACTCTGGGAATTGTAGGCCCATTAGGTTGTGTCTAGGTTGAACTTGAAACTAAAACATAGACATACTACACATTTGTTTTTAAATTATTGCTTTATGGTTTATTCATTCTTTAGTTTATGTTTCAAGCTATGTGGTGAATGTTGTATCTATCTTTATTTGATTCATGAATTATGCCTGAGACACGAGTAGTGTTAGAGTAATAGTCTATCGGGGTTACTAATTTAAATCATTATGATCTAATTAGTAACTTCCCTATTCACTCTAGTTTACTTCAGCTAACCTTAGGCAGTTTCTATTTCTTGTAGTTTCCCTTTTAGGGTTTCGGTATTCCTTTATAAGGAATCACCTCTTTGTATTTCATAAGGAGATAGTTTTGTAATCATTATTGTTGAATATAGAAATCATTTCTGTCAACATAGTTTTCCTTTCTCTGGCCTATCGGCCGCCATAGCTCTCTGGATCCTTCTCTCTTCTGTCTGCTTCTTCTTCTTTGTAACTATCTTGCATGCAGGTGATCTTGGTTGTATTGATGTTCATCAATATTAACATGGTATCAGAGCCACTCTGCAGCTGGCTGTTCGTTCTCTGTTAAAGCGCAGAGGGTTTGACGTCTTCAGTGGCTTTTCTGGCATTTTTCTGTGATTCTGGGGGGGTCTTTATTTTTTTAGAGCTATTTGAGCCGAAACAGACTCTGCCATTGCGTCCAGAAGACCCGGGAGAGTCGAAATCATATAAAATTTTAACCATTTTGGTTACTGGGGCCTCTGGGAGTTTTTTCATGGCCTTCGAAGGCCGTACGGCATGAGAAACGAGGCAAAATCAGGAAAAAAATTCAAAAAAAAATTGTTTTTTAATGGTTTATGGGCGCGCCGCCCCCGCACCGCCTGTGCGCCGCCCGGGGCTACCACGCCACCACCCTGCCCCTCCCGGGCCCCGTCGCCTCCGGCCCCTCCGGCCGCCCAGACCGCCGCTCCGACCGTGCCTTCGGCCGCCGCCACCTCCCAGCGGCCCCGCCTTCTGCCTCTGCCGCACTGTGGCCCGGTCCCGCCGCCCAGACCGCCGCTCCGACGGTTCTTTTATCAGCGCCGCCGCTGCAAGCACCGCTCCGCCTGTTTTCTCCGCCACCGCGCCACCCGGGGGGTCTGTGTAGCCCCCGCGGGCCCTTTAGCGGCAGCGGCGGTCATATGACCGACCGGGAACCTGGGTTAAGCCCCCAGCGCGCGCCATGTGCCCGAGGGCTCAATTTTTTTAGCCCCTAGGGCTTATATATACCCTTTTTTGATTTTTTGGGGGTACCTGGGATTTTTTTTCTCTACAGGGTGTATACAGGGGTATTTTTCTGACTTCTATATACCATCGGAAAGCTCTTTTCGAGCACTTTTCGATGGTGGAGGTTAAAGGTTTTGGTTCTACAATTTCAATAGTGTTTTTTTTTGTTGAAGTCCGATATTCTTTTTTGCCTTCCGGGAGTCATATCTAGCTCATCCGGACTCCTTTTTCGGCAAATGAGATATCGTCGGAAAGCTGATTTTGTGTACTATTCAGTCGTAGAGGTATTTCTTCCAGATTTTTCTCTAGGTTTTCACTCCTCTGAGTTATGCAGTTTATGCCCTCTGGTGGTGTGCTTGGTTCTACAGGTCCGGGGATCTCTTCCTCTGAGTTCATAGTTCACTCTTCTTTCTGACTTCTGAGCTTGCAT
>MU226950.1:102216-130512 GCA_018584345.1 Thuja plicata
TTTAAATCATTATGATCTAATTAGTAACTTCCCTATTCACTCTAGTTTGCTTCAGCTAACCTTAGGCAGTTTCTATTTCTTGTAGTTTCCCTTTTAGGGTTTCGGTATTCCTTTATAAGGAATCACCACTTTGTATTTCATAAGGAGATAGTTTTGTAATCATTATTGTTGAATATAGAAATCATTTCTGTCAACATGGTTTTCCTGTCTCTGGCCTATCGGCCTCCATAGCTCTCTGGATCCTTCTCTCTTCTGTCTGCTTCTTCTTCTTTGTAACTGTCTTGCATGCAGGTGATCTTGGTTGTATTGATGTTCATCAATATTAACAAGTAGCTAGAGGCCGTGGTAGGGGTAGGTCTAGTTCCCATGGGGGAGGTCGACAGGCTAGCTTCTCCACTAGTGTTAGATAGGAGAGTGAGCAACATTAGGACATGAGTGAACAGAGGAGAGAGGATCAAGATGAGTCTGGGGGTATGAATACTAGGAAAATCATTTAGGCTATCCTAGATGGCCTTCCTGAGAGAGCTAGAGTGGAGCGAGAGGCATCTCATCACTCCCAGCAGGAGGAGAGACAAAGGGAGAGATCCAGGAGCCCTTGCGGGAGGACTATCTCAGTGGATCCAGTAGTGGTTGCAGCCAACCACATGAGAGACCTGATGAGAGGAAAGGATATTCCTTTCACTGGACAGGATTCTAGTTTAGAGGTAGAGACTTGGTTGATAGCTTTGGATATATATTTTTGCGATGCATCCCTTTAGTAGTAATACTAAAGCGAGATACGTCGTGATGCAGTTGACACATTTTGCAGCTATCTGGTGGAAGATTAAGGAGCAGAAGCTAGGACTCCGTATGGACACTATTACTTGGTAACTCTTTCTTAAGAACTTTAGAGAGAGGTTCCTATCTGATTAGTGGAGGAAATAGAGGGCTGACGAGTTTCATAATCTTAGACAGCTGACTTTGACAGTAGAGGAGCATGAGCATCATTTTTATGAGCTTAAGCAGTACGCTGGATATAGTGAGGATACCGCATTATTGGTACAACTCTTTGTATGAGGGCTTAATGCCCACATAGTAGGGGACATGAAGCTCTTTGAGCCTACAAACCTGAGAGCTATGGTTATTAAGGTCACTCTATCGGAGGCTAACTTGGCATTAGGCCATGGAGGTCGGACAGGTGCTCCTACAGGTGGTGCATCTAATTTCAGGGTTATAGGTAATCAGTCTCAAGGGACTAGAAACATCAAGGTACCCCTAGTTCCTTTGTGGGTAATCAAAACTCACAGCAGAAGCTGACATCTCCTCATAGTCAGAGTGGTGGTACCCACTCTCAAGATTCTCGAGGTGGTCCACACACTAAGCGCAATCAGTCTAGTCAGCTTGCACAGAGCATGCTGCAGCGTATTGGTAGAGATTTTTCCCAGCAGTCCAGTGCGCCCTCCAATGGGAGAGGCAATTTTAGAGGCACTAGATGTTTCACCTGTGGTCAGTTTGGCCACATTGCGGTGAATTATCCACAGTGTGCTTCTCAGTTTCCTAAGCAAAGACCTGTGACTTCTGAACCTATAGTTGGGAACATTGGTAGATCTCATGGATCATATGTAGCCTTGGATTATCATCCTCCATTGTATCATCCTCCTGTGATTAAGTCTGCGGATAGAGGACCTGCAGCTGGGTTTCAGTTTCCTGTAGCGTGGAATGATCCTCAGAGTTCAAACCAGAGAGTAGGGAAAGGTCCTATGGGATCTACTCGCTGAGTCATATGTGACTCATTAGGATGCTTTATGTTTATGGGAGTTGTATCCCTATTTGTTTCAGGATTCCAGGAGTAAGCCTAATCCTAGGGGGGTGGATGTAATACCCACTCATATTTTTCTTTTTAGTTTGTGATGTCGTACTCTTTTAGGCATTAGTTTAGTTGATTGGCCGAATTCTTTTAGGCTACTTTCATGTGATTTGTTATTGGTTCTTTTGATGATGATACTTGATTATGATTTCATGGATTGATCATATGCGCCATAGATAGATGTGATGATGTTTTCATGTTGATTATCATATGTTGATTTCAGATTATGATGTACTTACCCCATACTCGCATGTGTATGGTAGTCTTATATGTGAATGTACTTGTTGATGTGTTGTTATGGTAGAGGACAGAGACGTAGTTACTTGCTTCGGAAAGATCTATACATTTGACCAATCCCTATCATTGTTTGTGATATTATATTATGTATGTACATGCGTGTTCTTTGATGACAGGATTGCAGGTACAGGGCATCATCTTCCCTGAATTGGCAAGAGTGAGTGTGCCCATAAATATTCATCTCAATGGTAAAGAGGGGAGGTAACATAAAGATCCAGAACCCTAACCTAAGCCTAATTTTCCTAATGTTGGATGAGTTTCAATATGAATACCCTATTCAGATTTTTCTAGGTTGATAGAATTCGAATATCCTTTCTCCTGAGTATGTGTGTGTTTTTCTTGATTATGCTTTCAGGTGATTTTTGGATTATTGAGTGATTGTCCATATTCTATGATTTAATGGATTATAGTTGAATTATTTATTTAATTATATCCTAAGTTTATTTTAAATAATTAATTAAATTGAAAATTTTGAATATTTGTATTTAATTAAATATTTAATTGAAAACTATAGTAAATATGCTTATATGATTAATTAAATAATTAAATATTTGGTTGCATGCATTATTGTGATATAAATATTTAATCTCTTTAATTAAATATTTTATTAATTTCATATGCATGAATGTGTTGAAAAAGTAATTTCAAATTCTAATATCTTAACTTGAAATTAGGAGTCAAAGTTGAGTTGTGGCAATAAAGAGTATTTTATTTATTTAATTTGGATTTACTTTCAATTTTGAGTGGAGTTAATTTAGGGATTGAATGGGGAGTTATCATGAGGGGTTGCACAATTAGGGGAAGTTGATTCTCTTTAGGAGAATTCTCCTCTCATTTCCCTCATAACAGGTTTTTGGATTTGGAGAGCTCTTGGTGATTTGGAGATTTTTGGAAGGATTGTGGATTGTTGTGGTTTCTTGTTGCTTTGAAGATTTCGGGTTTTCTTGGTTGTGTGTGTGCTCGGATCTTCATAGTTGCCAGATCTGTGGATGAATTGGGCTTGAGAGTTTTCAGATTTACTTTCATCTTCCAAGCTACATTCTTCTATTTCCTGCATTGGAATCAAGGTAGGTTTCATTTTTCATGTATGGTTTTAATTTTGTAGATCTGAGGATTTCATTGTTGATTAAGTGCATGTTCGTTATTTTGGCTTTTAAATGGCTTATTGTTATTTCTATGCTTTCAGGTGTTTATTAAAACCCTAGATCTGAATTTCTTTCATTCTATGTGTTCTTAGCATTGTAGGGTTAAATGCTGTCAAAATTTCAGGAAGAAATTCCCTTTAGATCTCTTAGAAAATGAAAAATTAATCCTTGGTATAGTTTAAACTATAGAGAAAATTAAATTTATGGTTGTAATGGTTTCAATATTTTCAGGTGTTTATGAGAAGCTTAGATCTATCATTTTTATGATTATGTATTTCTTAGCATAGTACAATTATGCTGTCAAAATTTCGTGAATAGATCTCTTGTAAATCTCCTCGAAATCAAAAAATTAAACCCTGCCTATAGTCCTAACTATAATGGAAAAAAACAAAATTATTTAGCCTTATGTATTTGCATTGAAAAAATTAAATAAGTTGAAAAAAAATCAACCCTCTGAAAAAAACACAGACTGGTGTAAAATAAAATATAAATTACCCAGGAAGGAAAAAAAATATAAAAAGACCAAAAAAAAAAAAAAAACCCTTTTTACTTTTTCCGTTTTTGGAAATTTTCCTTATAAAAAAAATTAAATAAAGTTTCTTTAAAAAGGAAAACGCTATTATTAAAATTTCGTTTCAAAAATATTTTAAAAAAGAAAAAGCGCAGCTTTTTTTAAAGGGGTTTTAAAAGAAAGGAATTTTTAAAAAAACTAAAAATTATTATGTAAGGGGAAGGTGGGACCCCATCACTACCATTCCCCATGACCGCATGCCACCTCTGATATTTATGTGGGAGGGTGGACGGTGGTCCCCGCTACCCATTGTCCTTTTGCAGGACCGTGCATGGCGCAGGGGGAGGGAACCCGCATGCCCCGCTCCCCCCTCCTCCCGCCACTTAACTTTGCTTAAAAGTTTGTCTAAACAAACTTTTCAAAAAGAAACTTTATTTTATTTTTATTTTAAAAAAAGAATTTATTAGTTTTAATTAAATTCGGATTTAAATTTAGTTTTATTTTATACTTAATGTTAGTTATTAATTAGTAAATGTATTTAGTATTAATTTTTAAATTTATATATATGTTTTTTAATTCCTATATATATATATAAATTTTTAATTAGTATGGGCAATATTAATTCCTAATTAATATGTTAATTAGTAAGTTTATATAGTATGTTAGTTGTAGTGTTAATTAGCATGTTTATTTAATGAATTTAATTAACATGTTAAATATTATTTTAAATCAATAGGTTAATATGAATTAACTATTAATTTCAATTAATAAGTTATATTGACTAAACTATTCAATATTAGTTTATAATTTGTTAATTCTAAAGTGATTGAGACATTAGGTGTAATCAAGTTAATTTAATTAATTTAATGGTTATTTTAATTGGATCATTTAGGATACTAGGGGTAATCTCGAATGGATTTAATTTCATTGACATTGATTACTTAGATTAAATCATAAATGTAGATGGATAAGTGGGTTATTGTTTGCTTATGGGTGATTTAATTAGATGTAAATATTATCTATTTATGTTCGTTTTTTAGTCCTTTAGGACATTTTTGTTTCTATGCATCATTATGGATCTCTTGTGCTTGAATGTGTTATTATGGGGGCATTAGATGACCTAGGATGTATACAGAGGCTGGAGGGGAGTGTTTATATTTCTGTTTCTTTATGGCGTGTGTGTTCTATGCTATTGCCCTAAACTAACCATGTTGACCCTTACGATTATGTTATCTGCTAGTGTACCTATGTGACCGTTCCTATTGTATGGGATACTGATTTGGGGTACACTAGGGTTGTGACCTATGCTAGATCTGTTAAGATCTCAGAGCCTAGGTTAGGTTATCTAGATGCGTAGTAGGAGGTGGCTTGCAATAAGCTCTGTGTCTGTAAGAGACTACTAGATTGCTTATTGTAGAGTTTCTTAATAAGCGATAACTAAAGACATACTAAGAGATTAAAATGAATTAATAAGATATGATTGTCCTCACCCATGCTCGAGTGCTAGTATAGGCTAAGATGGTGTTGAGAAGATGTTAGTTACCCTGCGAGGTACCTGGCATAGTTAGTGGCCTTGTCAGTCTGAGAGGTCATTAGCTCCGTGTATGGTCACTTAAGTGGTAGAATCTATTGGATTACAAGGATGAGACTTAAGGGTTAGACATACATGATGACACCCTCCTTTACACAGTCTAGATTTCCTACGTTGTCAGTTGCCTCTGGATTAGTGAGTCTTACCTATCATGATGATTAGTACACTGGATTAGAGAGCTATCAGGATCCCTTTCTTAGTGGTTTTCCTTCTTGGTTTTGGATATCTGACTGGGCTCTGTTGTTACCTCCTCAACATGGTGGGGTGGACCTTTGTAGTTCCACACAGACGGGTGGTAGTGATTCTTTATCTATTAATATTCAACGTCCTTGTACCAGGTGCTTGATGGTTCTTGCAGATGAGCTCTTTATGTTCCTTCATCATTTATTATGTAATTTTATTTTTTAAATCTTGTATTAGAGTATCACATGTGATACCTAGTCTGGATATTGTATATTAAGTAGTTTAGAGTGATTACCACATACCCTACGACATGTGCAGTGGATGTGTGTTATGGTGGTTTCATGGTTGTCCATGAGTATTTTAATTATGGCTACGTAAGTTGTATTTGTTATACTTAATCAGATGGAATCTTTTCTTATATTTTTAGTTGTGTTTTTCTTTGAGTAATTCAACTTCATGGAACACTTGACTCGTGTAATCTATGTGAGTGTAAGACATGTGTACAAATGGTAATTTCTTCCGCATGAATGTATATCTCTTTATGTCAACTCTAAAAAAATTTATTCAGCACACATAATATCATGTTCTAGGTTAATCTCTCTTGGGTTCCCTAGTGGGGCGTTACATCTGGTATCAGAGCTCTAGTTTCTACACTAGAAACTCTAGGAATTGTACGCCCATTAGGTTGTGTCTAGCTTGAACTTGAAACTAAAACATAAACATACTACACATTTATTTTTAAATTATTGCTTTATGGTTTATTCATTCTTTAGTTTATGTTTCAAGCTATGTGGTGAATGTTGTATCTATCTTTATTTGATTCAGGAATTATGCCTGAGACACGAGCAGCTAGAGGCCATGGTAGGGGTAGGTCTCGTTCCCATGGGGGAGGTCAACAGGCTAGCTCCTCCACCAGTTTTAGACAGGAGAGTGAGCAACATCAGGATAGGGGTGAATAGAGGAGAGAGGATCAAGATGAGTCTGGGGGTATGAATACTAGGCAGATCCTTCAGGCTATCCTAGATTGCCTTCCTAAGAGAGCCAGAGTGGAGCGAGAGGCATCTCATCACTCCCAGCAGGAGGAGAGATAGAGGGAGAGAACTAGGAGCCCTCGCGAGAGGACTATATCAGTGGATCCAGTAGTGGTTGCAGCCAACCACTTGAGACACGTCATGAGAGGAAAGGCTATTCCTTCTGGATAGGATTCTGGTTTAGAGGCAGAGACTTGGTTGATAGATTTGGATAGACTTTTCATGATGCATTCCTTTAGTAGTAATACTAAAGTGAGATACACCGTGATGCAGTTGACACATTTTGTGGCTATCTGGTGGAAGATTGAGGAGCAGAAGCTAGGACTCCATATGGACACTATTACTTGGGAAATCTTTCTCAAGAACTTTAGAGAGAGGTTCCTATCTGATCAGTGGAGGCAGTAGAGGGCTGACGAGTTTCATAATCTTAGATAGCTGACTTTGACAGTAGAGCAGTACGAGCGTCATTTTTACGAGCTCAAGTAGTATGCTAGATATAGCGAGGATACCGCATTGTTGGTACAACACTTTGTATGAGGGCTTAATGCCTGCATAGTAGGGGATGTGAAGCTCTTTTAGCCTATGGACCTAAGAGCTACAGTTATTAAGGACACTCTATCAGAGGCTAACTTGGCATTAGGCCATGGAGGTCGAACGGGTGCTCCTACAGGTGGTTCATCTAGTTTCGGGTTTAGAGGTAATCAATCTTGAGGGACTGGGAACTTCAAGGTACCCCCTAGTTCCTTTGTGGGTAATCAAAACTCGCAGCATAAGGTGACTCCTCCTCATAGTTAGAGCGGTGGTACCCACTCTAGGGATTCTCAAGGTGGTCCGCGCACCAGGCACAATCAGTCTAGTCAACCTACACAGAGCATGCAGCAGGGTATCGGTAGAGATGGTTTCCAGCAGTCCAATGTTCCCTCCAATATTAGAGGCAATTTCAGAGGCACGGGATGTTTCACTTGTGGTAAGTTTGGCCACATTGCGGTGAATTGTCCATAGCGTGCTTCTCAGTTTCCTAAGAAGCGACCTACGACTTTGAAACCTATAGTTGGGAATGTCGATAGATCTCATGGAGCATATGCAGCCTTGGATTATCATCCTCCATTGTATCATCCTCCTGTGATTGAGTCTGCGGGTAGAGGACCTGTAGCTGGGTTTCAGTTTCCTGTAGCGGGGAATGATCCTCAGAGTTCAAACCAGAGAGTAGGGAAAGGTCTTATGGGATCTACTTGCTGAGTCATATGTGACTCATTAGGATGCTTTATGTTTATGGGAATTGTATCCCTATTTTATTTAGGATTCCAGGAGTAAGCCTAATCCTAGGGGGGGTGGATGTAATACCCACTCATATTTTTCTTTTTAGTTTGTGATGTCGTACTCTTCTAGGCATTAGTTTAGTTGATTGGCCAAATTATTTTAGGCTACTTTCATGTGAGTTGTTATTGGTTCTTTTGATGATGATACTTGATTATGATGTCATGCATTGATCATATGCATAGATAGATGTGATGATGTTTTCATGTTGATTATCATATGTTGATTTCAAATTATGATGTACTTACCCCATACTCACATGTGTATGATTGTCTTATATGTGAATGTACTTGTTGATGTGTTGTTATGGTAGAGGACAGAGACGTAGTTACTTGCTTCGGCAAGATCCACACATTCGACTGATCCCTATCATTATTTGCAATATTATATTATATATGTACATGCGTGTTCTTTGATGACAGGATCGCAGGTACAAGGCATCATCTTCCTTGAATTGGCAGGAGTGAGCGTGCCCATAAATATTCATCTCAATGGTAAAGAGGGGAGGTAACATACAAATCCAAAACCCTAACCTAAGCCTAATCATCTTAATGTTGGATGAGTTTCAGTATGACTACCCTATTCGAATTTGTCTAGGTTGATAGAACTCAAATACCCTTTCTCCTGAGTATGTGTGTGTTTTGCTTGATTATGCTTTCAGGTGATTTTTGGATTATTGAGTGATTGTCCATATTCTATGATTTAATGGAATATAGTTGAATTATTTATTTAATTATATCCTAAGTTTATTTTAAATAATTAAGTAAATTGAAAAATTTGAATATTTGTATTTAATTAAATATTTAATTGAAAACTATAGTAAATATGCTTGTATGATTAATTAAATAATTAAATATTTGGTTGCATGCATTATTGTGATATAATATTTTATCTCTTTAATTAAATATTTTATTAATTTCATATGCATGAATGTGTTGAAAAAGTAATTTCAAATTCAAATATCTTAACTTGAAATTAGAAGTCAAAGTTGAGTTGTGGCAATAAAGAGTATTTTGTTTATTTAATTTGGATTTACTTTCAATTTTGAGTGGAGTTAATTTAGGGATTGAATGGGGAGTTGTCATGAGGGGTTGCACAATTAGGGAAGTTGATTCTCTTTAGGAGAATTCTCCTCTCATTTCCCTCATAATAGGTTTTTAGATTTGGAGACCTCTTGGTGATTTGGAGATTTTTGGAAGGATTGTGGATTGTTGTGGTTTCTTGTTACTTTGAAGATTTCGGGTTTTCTTGCTTGTGTGTGTGCTTGGATCTTCATTGTTGCCCAATATGTGTTTGAATTGGGCTTGAGGGTTTTCATATTTACTTTCATCTTCCAAGCTATATTCTTCTATTTCCTGCATTGGAATCAAGGTAGGTTTTATTTGCCATGTATGGTTTCAATTTTGTAGATCAGAGGATTTCATTGTTGATTAAGTGCATGTTCATTATTTGGCTTTTAAATGGCTTATTGTTGTTTCTATGCTTTCGGGTGTTTATTAAAACCCTAGATCTAAATTTCTTTCATTCTATGTATTCTTAGCATCATAGGGTTATGATGTCAAAATTTCGGGAAGAAATTCCCTCTAGATCTCTTAGAAAATGAAAATTTAATCCTTAGTATAGTTTAAACTATAGAGAAAATTAAATTTATAGTTGTAATGGTTTCAATATTTTCAGGTGTTTATGAGAAGCTTAGATCTATTATTTTCATGATTATGTATTTCTTAGCATAGTACAATTATGCTGTGAAAATTTCATGAATAGATCTCTTGTAAATCTCCTAGAAATTAAAAAAATTAAACCCTGCCTATAATCCTAACTATAGTGGAAAAAACAATTATTGAGCCTTATGTATTTGCATTGAAAAAAATTAAATAAGTTGAAATAAAATCAACTCTCTAGAAAAAACACAGACTGGTGTAAAATAAAATATAAATTACCCAGGAAGGAAAAAAAAAATTGCAAAAGACAAAAAAAAAAAAAAAACCCTTTTACTTTTTCCATTTTTGAAAATTTTCCTTATAAAAACAAATTAAATAAACTTTCTTTAAAAAGGAAAATGCTATTATTAAAATTTCGTTTGAAAAATATTTAAAAAAAAAAAACAGCGCAACTAATTTTAAAGGGGTTTTAAAAGAAAAGAATTTTTGAAAAAATTAAAAATTATTATGTAAGGGGAAGGTGGGACCCCATCCCCACCATTCCCCATGACCACGCGCCACCTCCGATGTTTATGTGGGAGGGTACACAATGGTCCCCCCTACCCATTATCCTTTTATAGGACCGCGCATGGCGCAGAGGGAGGGAACCCGCGTGCCACCTCGCCCCTCCCCCCCCCACTTAACTTTGCTTAAAAGTTTGTCTAAACAAACTTTTCAAAAAGAAACTTTATTTTATTTTTAAAAATTATTAGTTTTAATTAAATTCGGATTTAAATTTAGTTTTATTTTATACTTAATGTTAGTTATTAATTAGAAAATGTATTTAGTATATATATATATATATATATATATATATATATATATATATATATATATATATATATAATTAGTATGGGTAATATTAATTCCTAATTAATATGTTAATTAGTAAGTTTATTTAGTATGTTAGTTGTAGTGTTAATTAGCATGCTTATGTAATGAATTTAATTAACATGTTAAATATTATTTTAAATCAATAGGTTAATATGAATTAACTATTAATTTCAATTAATAAGTTATATTGACTAAACTATTCAATATTAGTTTTTAATTTGTTAATTCTAAAGTGATTGAGACATTAGGTGTAATCAAGTTAATTTAATTAATTTAATGGTTATTTTAATTGGATCATTTAGGATGCTAGGGGTAATCTCGAATGGATTTAATTTTAATGACATTGATTACTTAGATTAAATCATAAATGTAGATGGATAAGTGGGTTATTGTTTTCTTATGGGTGATTTAATTAGATGTAAATATTATCCATTTATGTTCATTTTTAGTCCTTTAGGACGTTTTTGTTTCTATGCATCATTATGGATCTATTGTGCTTGAATGTGTTATTATGGGGGCATTAGATGACCTAGGATGTATACAGAGGCTGGAGGGGAGTGTTTATATTTTTGTTTCTTTATGGCGTGTGTGTTCTATGCTATTGCCCTAAACTAACCATGTTGACCCTTACGATTATGTTATCTGCTAGTGTACCTATGTGGTCGTTCCTGTTGTATGGGATACTGATTTGGGGTACACTAAGGTTGTGACCTATGCTAGATCTGTTAGGATCTCTGAGCCTAGGGTAGGTTACCTAGATGCATAGTAGGAGGTGGCTTGCAATAAGCTCCGTGTTCGTAAGAGACTACTAGATTGCTTATTGTAGAGTTTCTTAATAAGTGATAACTAAAGACATACTGAGAGATTAAAATGAATTAATAAGATATGATTCTCCTCACCCATGCTTGAGTGCTAGTATAGGCTAAGATGGTGTTGAGAAGATGTTAGTTGCCCTGCGAGGTACCTGGCATAGTTAGTGGTCTTGTTAGTCTGAGAGGTCATTAGCTCCGTGTATGGTCACTTAAGTGTCAGAATCCATTAGATTACTAGGACGAGACTTAAGGGTTAGACGTACATGATGACACCCTCATTTACACAGTCTAGATTTCCTACGTTGTCAGTTGCCTCTGGATTAGTGAGTCTTACCTATCATGATGATTAGTACACCGGATTAGAGAGCTATCAGGATCCCTTGCTTAGTGGTTTTCCTTCTTGGTTTTGGATATCCGACTAGGATCTGTTGTTATCTCCTCAGCACAGTGAGGTGAACCTTTGTGGTTCCACACAGACGGGTGGTAGTGATTCTTTATACATTGATATTCGATGTCCTTGTACTAGGTTCTTGATGGTTCTTGCAGATGAGCTCTTTATGTTCCTTCATCATTTATTATGTAATTTCATTATTGTAAATCTTGTATTAGAGTATCGCATGTGATACCTAATTTGGATATTGTATATTAAGTAGTTTAGAGTGATTACCACATACCCTGCGACATGTGCAGTGGATGTGTGTTATGGTGGTTTCATGGTTGTCCATGAGTATTGTAATTATGGTTACATAAGTTGGATTTGTTATACTTAATCAGATGGAATCTTTTGTTATATTGTTAGTTGTGTTTTGCTTTGAGTAATTCAACGTCATGGAACCCTTGAGTCGTGTAATCTATGTGAGTGTAAGACATGTGTACAAATGGTAATTGCTTCTGCATGAATGTATATCTCTTTATGTTAACTTTAAAAAACAAATTATTCAGCACACATAGTATCATGTTCTAGGTTAATCTCTCTTGGGTTCCCTGGCAGGGTGTTACACGGTATGCTTCTTAGGTGTTTAGAACAAGAAGAGTCTGACCACGCATTAAAAGAGGTTCACGAAGGTGTATGTGGATCGCACTCAAATAGATTTTCATTAGCTAAGTAACTATTAAGAGTTGGCTACTATTGGCCCACAATGGAAAAAGATGTCGTGCAATTTTATAAAACATGTCACAAATGTAAAACACATGGAAAGCTTATCCATGCTCCAACCAGAGATCTCATACCTTTTATAATACATTGGCCATTTCAGCAATGGACCTTTGATCTTGTTGGATAGATCTATCCTAATTCTTCAAGTGGACACAAGTACATCATTACGACCACTGATTATTTCACTAAGTGGGTTGAGGTCGTGCCACTGATCAAAGCCACTGGCAAATAGGTTTCTATGTTCATCTTGAACTACATCATTTATAGGTATGGGATACACTCTTCTATTGTAACCGATAATGGGGGTCAGTTCTAAAACCAAGATATCGAGGACCTTTGTACATAGTTTCATGTCACTCAACATTTTTCTTCAATCTATTATCCTCAAGGTAATGGACAAGATGAGGATTCAAACAAAAATATTCTAAAAATCTTATATAGAACTATGAGTAAGTCTGGTAGAGACTGGCATTTGCAACTAAATCTGGCACTATGGGCCTATAGAACAAGTATTTGAACACAAAAAGGAGCCACGCTATTTTCTTTAGTCTATGGCACAGAAGTAGTACTACCTATTGAATTAGAAATTCCATCTTGGGAGTATCTCTCCAAGGTCTTGTTACACATGAACAATACCACATTGATAGGGTTAATGCACTAGAACTACTTGATGAGTGCAGGCCACAAGCATTTGATCATCACAAAGTGTACCAGAAAAGAATGTCAAAAGGGTAGAATAAGAAGGTAAAACCATGACAATTTCAAGTGGGGGATCTTGTTCTCACAAAGAATCCTAAAAACCAACCAAATAGAGAACAAAAAGGAAATTTTGAACCCAACTAGCTGGGGCCTTCTATTATTAATGCAAATTTTGAGACTAGAGTTTATCAATTAGCTACATCTGAGGGAGATATTCTTCCTAATCCCATCAATACTCTACACTTGAAGCAATTCTATGCTTGACATTTGGCTGACAGAGCCCATGCACTGGAAATTGTTCTCAAAAAATATCAAAAAAATTAGAAAATTGATCTTGAAGAAATTCAAAAATAGTGGAAAAGGTCCTATAAAAAAGCATACTTGGTGAAAACCTGGCAAATAGGTGCCTTGATACTAACAAAAAAAATAAAAAAGAACAAAAAATTTGAAAAAGAGAAAAGTTCCTTGGTGAAAACCTGGCAAACATGCGTCACTTGGACTCTATGCTATATCTATCAATGCACTACTGACACTAATCCTTCACGATCATAGTGGTGCTATTATTTGACTCTCATTCCTTACAGATGTCTTATCCTTGCCTTGAGATTTGTTTGCATTTGCATCTTAGGAATAGTCATTCTGCATTAGGGGCATCTTTGCTAGCATGTTCGGTCTGTGTCTGCTAGGTTATCCTAAGTTCCTTGTCTAGGATGGTTTGCCTCTCAAAACAATATTTCTCAATACTTCCATCAAAACTTCTCTATCACAAAAAAGGGTGTTTCTTAAACACCACCTACCTATAACATACATCATACCAGTGTTTCTCAACACTTTAATCTCTATTGTTTCTCAATACTTTAATCAAAACAGTGTTCCTAAACACTACATTAGATTGCAATTTCTGACAAACTTAATCCCATATACTCAGACATGAAAACATATTGCTTGATTCCAAGTTTTGATTGATGATAATCTATTGTGCTTGAAAAATGAATCAACGGTATTTCTCAATACTACTTAAAAACACATATAGACTGATCTTGATTTGATTATGACTCTTTTATGTTCTAATGATGTTTCAAACTAGGGCATGTAAGCAGTTGTGAATTTTCTTTCATTTATTATCAATTGATGATTGTTATATCTTCTGAGTTACTCCATGACGTCTATTCAAAGACAAAGAGTCACAAGGATAGGGGGCATAATATTTTCTTGGTTTTTTATGTATGGTGATTGTTTTAATGATCCTATAAATTTCACCTAACTTGGATGTTTATGGTAAGAGCTGCTAACATGAGTGGATAGCTGCATATATCTTGATCCTTGTTATGTGTAAACTATGGTGAGGTTGAACCAATTTCCTTGTCTGTTTCTACATCACGAAACATTATGTACCCAAGGATATGAATATTGAAGGTTTTGTGGGTCATATATCTTACATTACACATGAATAGAAGATGATTCTTAAAAAGAAAAAGGAGATAAATGACTAGTCATCCTGGCCTCTATGCCTTGATGCTTAGGTTTATTTTTGATAATGCATCCAATACACATAATATTCATACTTTCATGATACCTTGTGGGTATTAGTGACAATTGTACTATCAGATGATGTCCGTTAGAAAAATGCCCAATGATGATAAAAATGCTACAATGTATACAAATCAGTGACAGACCTAAGAGTCTGCATATAGATGCATTTAAAGATTGCATGATTCATTTTTAGAATAGCATAAGGACTTGAGCTCAAAATAATTTCCTGGTTCATCTGAAATCCAAGTTAACTACTTAATCCATATTACTGATATTAAATGTCATTGCATATCCATGGCATACATTATGCATTCGTAAATGAGACAAAGAAAATAAAAAAAAACAAAGCATTCAACCATTGCATTTCTTTTACATCCTAAGTGCATCCATACATATATTTGCATAAATAAAATCTCAAAAACATACATCTGCATATTCATCTAGAATCATTCAAAACACATTTATATATCAGTAATAAATCAAAAAGCATAAATGATGGACCATCACATGAATCTATTCTAACTCATCAAGAGACCAAGTACATAATCACATGTGCATCAATCTAAACATCTAACAAAGAAAGATAACCCATGAACATATCAAGACCAGAAACAACTATCTCAAATATATATCGATGATGGAAAAGATAAAAAAATGTGGAACTGTCTAAAAAAGAGTATCAGTATAATCATGATAAAACAGGTATACATGTATCAAATGTCTATAGTACAATGCATGATCTTAGAAGGATCAATATACAAAATGTCTCAAATATCAAAAGAACTGTATCAGGTCTGACTGCCACCTCTCCCTGATCTACAGGAGGAGGAGGTGGTGCATCAGCTCAAGCATGATGAGCTGGTGGAGGCATAGCTCCCTTTGACTATTGTTCCACTTGAGAATATAGAGGATCTCTCTATGCCTCTGGAAAATCCACACAATATAATTCAAAGTAATAATAAACTCTTTGGCCCTGATGAGTAGCTATGTGGGCCTGAACATCTCTCTCATATCTCATCATATCTAACTATCTATCCCTCTCTGCCAAAAATGTATCTAGTGTAGTGATTCGAGCTCTGAGCTGCTCATGCTCCCTCTGCCACTGTAATAGAGTATCTTTGTCTCTATCGGAATCCCTACCTGTATCCCTAGGAGGATCCTATCTAGGAGGTCCCCCTCCTCCACTCAATACCTGTCCCAATGGCCTCTGCTGCTCTCTAGTCAATAATGGACCAAGATCTATCCATTGAGGCATGAACCTGAGTCAAGTCCATCTACCACTGCCACCCTCTCCACTGCCACCCACTCCACCAACCCTATCATCTCCATCATCTCCATGATCATATCAGCCACATCCATGACCTCTGTCTGGAGGAGGGTGCCTAACATCTCTACCACCCCCACCTCCCCTATCTCTCTGAGATCCACCTCTACCTCTCATGGGTCTATCATCTTCTGGGTCATAATCTAAAGCATCCTCTATGCGAGGACCTACCTCATCAGGAGTTGTGAACCAAGCAAAAGGATACTGTAACATATGTGAAAGATAACCATCTATGCACCCTGCATCTACAACATCAATAAGATAATCCCACCCAATTGCGACCATCTAAATAATCTCCAGCTGTGTAGTCTGATATAATAATCTAGCTCCCTAAAGAGGCTCCTCATCGTGAATATGGGCATATGCTATCAAATCCTGAGATATTCCCTATACATGAACATACTACTACAACACATGAGTAACAAGAAACCTCTCAACAATGTAATGGGTCTGACCAATCAAGCATCTACTCTTTAAAAATTAAGGCAATTGTCATCTATCTGAGGTCCACTTCTCACAATCCAAGTATGGCCTCCATATAAAAATGGTGATATCATTCAGAACATGATGCCAGTACTCCACCTTGCCCAGATGGGGCTGCTGAATGAAACCTGAATACATATAGACATAGGGATGCTCTGGTGCTCTCTATCTATCTACAATCAGTCGTGTCACTAGGATGTGCTCCCAGGCCTAGATCTACAAAATCAAGATCTCTACTGTCATACAATGGGAATACTCATATACGATCTCATGTAACTCTCGATACATGTGGGATAAGATATTGCTGACAGGTTTTTGCTGACAAGGTCCGCCAATAGTCATAAGTTGTCACCGGGTACTAGAGGTACCGGCCAACTCTGCCTGCAAAGGTTATCCGGGGGAGTTAGATTCCCCGAGCCTTCAAGCACCTGGGTGTCGGGTCATGATGGCATAGGGCTCAGTTGGGAGAAGTGACTATTCTCGAGGGGGATAGCTGATTTCTTCAACTCGTTCTCTTCGAAGATTCAATAAGGTAAGGTTTCCCCTAGCATTTCACACTTAGCAAATAAAATGAAAAAGATCTTGTAGGGTTAGAAACACTTCATCTAACTATAGTCATGTTTAAACATTCATAACATCAATAATACTCTGATATACTACACTAAATACCGAAGAAATACACAACCATCAGCTAGTATTTTATCAGTAGCGAGGGAAAGAGGTCGTTAATCTATTTGACATATCAGAGTAGAAGACATAAAGAACATGAAACATAAAATACCATTAACTCAGAAGGATGAATGCCAACAACATCATTGCAAAGAATTCTCCCTTCTTCATTAATGTCTTTTCCAGCAAGCACTAGTGCGTGATACAATGATGGCTCTAAGGGAGCGTCTAACTATTGAAAATAGAACAATGGAGCATTGAGCTCTGCAACTAAAATGAGAAATCACCTTTCTATTACTATGGACAACAAAATCATCAATTTTGCCGACCCTTGGAAATGGGTCGATCTGGCTATTTATACACATTCTCCTCTAACTCTAACCCTATTTTACATCATGTTTTAATAAAATACATTATCTGGGGGCCGGTACTACCTACGCCCCCCTACAAAAGACCTTGAGATGGAATAGGTCTGACATGGCAGAAGAATGAGAAAATAATATACAGTAGAAGAATCATCCTCGATAAGAGAGCCAGGAAGGGGAAGGAAGAAAGTAGGTCCCTCGGGGATCAAGGCTACGTGCCTCATAAATGGGAAATGTCATGCCCTATCTCCAATGCACTAGGTGTACCTCTGAATGGTGCCTCAAGAAGACCACCCTGTCAAAAAACTAACCGTTGAGTCGATGCCCCCTTGATGTGGCCAACCACCTTCTGACAGCCTTTATTAACCTCTCCTGAAAGTGACCGGTCGGCCTCGAGGATCAGGACACGGATCACTTGAAAGAATACAAAATTTGGGATCCAAGACTCTGTGATCTAGGAACTCACGTTCCCAAAAGAATAAAGAATACCCAATGTTTGAGTTTTCTCCGGCCTCCAGAGAAAGCTCAAGGTTGTTTATTATCATTGAAATCCTGGAGGAGGCGGGAGATGCCATCTTTGTTGATATCCTTCAGGCCGGTCCTTCAGTTCTTAGCCACCTCAATTTGTTCCCCTAGGTTCAGAACATTCTCCTTAAATTCATCAACCATTTTTGCCACATCGTGACCACTAAGCACCATACGAGTTAATTTCATCATTTGGGCACCATCTATCCCCTCCGGGGATTGATATCGGGACTTCATCATTTCATCAAAACTCCCCAAAACTGAATCCTCTGGCATGCATATATTTATACTGAGGGCGTTAGCCCCGGAAGTCTTTACTACAAAAGACTTGTATAAATTGAAAGAATATTTTACTATATTGACTTTATCCTGTAGAGTTCCTACCAGTTGCTTGGTTACCTCCAATGTGAGGTCAATTCTAGAGTGTTGGGTCCTCACAAAATCAAATGATTCATCCCCCAGAATTCTGGATTCAGAAATCATTTCCTCTCCCAGGCCGAGGAGTTCTTCAAGCTCTACCTTCCATGCTTGATAATTTTTGATATCACCCTCCCACAGGTCAATAAGAGTCTCTGCCTGGTGTACAACATGCCATATATGAGTTTGGGAGGGTGGATACCAGGAAACACCGGGTGTTTCCTATTTGCAGGGCGACCCACTCGTCGACTGCTTGGGCCTTCTTCTTCATTGTTCGCAGGGAATCTATGTCACTCTGCAGTAAATCTTTAGATGTGGAAGCCTCTAGAGGAGCGGCTTTGATAGGTCAAGATAGCTTGGTAAGAAACCCCATTAGGTTTGCATTTTTTGCCTTTTCTATTTTGAGGCTTTGGGCTTCCTTTTCATAACAGGCCTCCACCGCCCTAGCTGCCTTCTTTAGCAAGTCCACCTCGCCCTATTTTCCCCTTTTTCCCAGTGATACCTCTGCAACGCTATAATCTCTGGGCTCTACGGTTGCTTCATCGGTGGCCGGGGGAGGTGTTGCCACAATGGCAACTATTTCTCCGCCCGGCCCGGTTCGAAGAGTATGAACCATTCGGGCTTTCTTGGCCTTTGGTGGGGCCTGGACCTGAGCCATCATTTCGGCCAGGGAGAGAGGAGTTTCGAAAGTGGACAGGGATTTTCTTTTTCTGCTCTCTACTAACCACTAAGGTGGTAGGGGTGGCTTTTCTGCTAGAGTCTGTTCTCTTGGTTCTTCCCCGATGTCCTGCGGTTGTTGCTCCTCAGTGGTGTGGGCCTCATCCATCCCTTTCCTTGTATCTTCTTTATTAGTAACATCTTCCTCAGCAACATTCATCTCCTCAGCCTTGTCCTCTATATCTATTGCTTTGTCTGGACTTCTGTTGGCTTCTTCGGGGATTTCCTCTTTGTGTTGCTCTTCTTGTTTCTCGGCCTCTACCGTCGGGGCTTCTTCTTCTGTTAGCACATCCTTTGGTAGTAGGGGAGGTACTAGGCCAAGATTTAAAGTTTGGGCCGCAGTAATTACCTTCCCAAAGGTCACTCCTGGGAGTGGCGCTTGGAACATGGCAGCTAGGGTTACGATTATTCCCAAAGGTCCAGTTCCCCCAGCAAATGTCGTTTGTTCATCCTGCCTTTGTTGGTCCACCCCCAGACTCTGCATTTTTGGATGCTTAAAGGCAATCTTCGGCTCTGGCTCCCTTTCCTCTATCTATTTTTCCTACTCCTGTGCAGGCTCTTGTTCCGCAGCTTCTTGTTCTGCAGCTGGGACTTCTGTCTCTGTTTGTCTGGTGTCCCCCTGCAGGTTTCTGAACTCGTCGGTTGTAAAGACATCATCAAATTCCCCCTACAAGGGGGGACTGGACAGGACTTCGGCAGACTCTGTTTCCTTTTCTGGTTCCGAGGAACTGGAAGAGAGGATTTCTACTTGTTGGGTCTAGGACGTTCCCAACCCAGCTCTGCCTTAGGATTTTGGTTAAGCCTTTTCTTTCTTCAGGTAACCAAAGGTGGCCCCGCATCCTTTATCATTGTTGCTTCTATTGGATCCACCCCCGTTGCCTTCACTATTAAGGCTGCCAGCGACGGGGAGGAAGAGGGATGAATTGGCCCGGCCATGAGTACTAGAGTGGCCACCCATGTTATTAATTTCTCCCTCATTTGTTGGGAGGCTGCCACTGACTACTTTATTTATTCTTTTATGGGGACTTCTTACGCAGGAGGGGTCGTATCTATCCCTTTTCCTTTATCCACTCTCTATGAAGAAGTCCCAGCCCCCGGAGTCAATTTTGGTGCTGGCTGGGCTGCTTGGTGGGTACTTCCAGGGCACACCTTCTTGAAGTAGGCATGACTTCGCTCGACCACCTCTCGGATGAATTCCTCAATTGTAGGCCCTTCCTGGGCATCCCAATTTACCAGTGGGAGGGTCATTGTATCAATCCCCTTTGCCTTGTACTGGGGATTGATAGTGGGGGCGGCGTTTGAGAAGTCCTCCGGGAACCTCCAGAGCTTCAACCTTTCCATCATGCCTATCATCATCTTGACATAGTGTCAGATTCTCACCTCCACGTCATCTTGGAAATCTGCCTATAAATCCTCCATATGGTAGTGATGGGGCTCTGAAGCCCAGGGAAGTGCCGCTGCAATCTTGTCGTGCGGATCAAAATTTTTTTGCGCCAAGTAAAATTCTTTCAAGTTGTAGCTTTTTAGTTCGTTATCCACCTCTTTTACGGTGGCTAGGCTGCATGAGTAGTTCCCACAGATGATTGGGAATAGAATATTGGGTATCTTCTTCAAGGCCAAGAGTGCATGCACCTCCATTATCTGCCTGCAGTATTCCAAGAGCACGATCTTGTCCCCACAGTGTTTGGGCAATAAGTAAGGTTTCCCAGAGAAGCCGGTGACCCTAATATAAGTGTGATATTGGAATTGGATGTAGTAATGTCCATAACTCTGGACCAAATTCATCACCTCTCAGGATAGGCGGTATCCTGTGTCCCGGGTGGGTGTGAGCAGGTGATAGTAAACAAACGCATCGTTTAGCTGGAAAAAACTGGGGAAGCTGGCCTGCCATTGAACCTATGGGAAATGGTCCTACGGTGCCTTTTGTCCCAGGCCAATCCCAAGCATGCCATCTGTAAGAAGCCCATGGGAGTGGGCCCTCTACTGCGCCAAGGCCCAGAAAATATAGGAAGTCATGTAAAATTTCTTCTTCCTAGCCAGTTGAAGGAACTGGGAGTCGACATGGTTGGAAATTATGGCTGCCCAGTTGAAGTATCCTCCTTTGGTGGAGATGTCAAGGAGGAAGTAATACATCCATTTAGAGAATTCTTGGGCAGAGGCTTTCCCAAAGACCCGAGCCAACGCTATCATTCCCATCTGAATGCTCTCTTTGAACTCTGACCTGGGAATCTCTATCTTCATCCTCTTGGGGTCCCTCTTTGGAACCTTGAGCCAATGAGTGTTCGTGTATACCCGAGTGACATCCTCCAACTGTGTGAATTGGGCCAAGGCATCTGACCTTGTAACCACAGAAGCCTTGGCGAATTGAGGGATCCCCAAACCCGCCTGGAATGTGTCAGGGTTGAGGGATACCAGAGGAGTAGGGTACCTGGTTGGTTCTGTGGCTGCGAGCATAACAGCCCAAACATAAGAGTTGTAATTGGTGGCCAGTGTTAGGATAAGCTCCAAAGATTGTACAGAGTATGAAAAATAAGCTGCCTTAAGGATTCCAGAGTCCCCGACATTGATGGCCAGCTGATCTCCAGCTTGTCGCTGGATGTACATTATTTTTACTAAGGCTTGCATTTCTAGCCATGTCCCGACACTGGTGTCGGTGATGAGTTTAACTTTGGACTTGATCTTTGAGCCCATGATAACACTGTCCTACACAAACTTCATGGTTAGGGGCAATTTTTCCAGGGCCCTTTCCATTTTGGATTTTATCGCCGCCCTGGTAGCCGTCGCGAAAGGTAGCTCTGGACTTCCAGGTGGAGAGGATGACGATGCTTCAGACATTCTTGGGAAGTGTACTCTGGAACCTGCAATGCAAAGAAACCGTCAAAACATATTAACAAATAAATACTCTAGGGTCCGGAGATCTTACCACCGTGATGCCTGCTTTTCCTGAAAAGTTAGTTTCATTCAGAGAAAACCTGAAAAGCACATGCATTACAAACTTAAGATTGATTGAACATCCGGGCACCGGGAATTTTATCACATTTGGTAAAGACATGGGATGGGTGATGATAGGGGACCCGGAGCCCAAAGAAGTAACCGTTGGTGAGGATGTGTAAAAAGGCCAACCATCAAGCCCACATGGGTGCCACATGCATAGGTATTAAATAGGAGTTATGGCGATGACGGTGGAACCAACTGTCTGAACGCGCAAAAAGTGAAGGCCACTTGGATGGAATTAATTGTGTGCATGGGACATAAATGAGGGTCTGGCTGGTTTTACAGAGGAGAGAGAAAACCACCTGTTTGAAACCAGCCGAGAGTCAAGTTTCAAACAGGTGGTTTTCTGCCCTGAAATGAATTTACGAGCGGAAAACTAGCGACACAGGCAACATGACCACCTTGCTAAACTATCCGAAAGGATATACATTAAATATACACAAAGAGCTGAGGGATATATACATGGGAATAGAAGGATATACAACAAATATACACAAACTTACACATATATACACTGCAGAATGACATCCGCAGGAAACCAGGCAAGGCATAGAGTATACACAACTTTCTACATTATCTACAAATCTGCCACTTCTGCGCAGAGGGAAAACAACCCTCTGGCAGAGCTGACCCACCAACGGGTGGCAAAACCAGAAAAAGGAAACAAACAGAACCGAAAGACAACAAACAAAAACAAGATGGAGAAGGAACACCAGACAAAACAAAAAATCGGCGGGAGAAAGGACACCAACCTGAGAACGCTGAAAGGTGGAGGAAAGGAGTCACCACAAAAGCTTTGTAATAGCTACAGCTGCCAAATGATCACAACCCGCCACTACGAAGCACTCACAATCGCCTGAAAAGGATGGAAGTGTTAAGCACTGATTATCATTAATTCTCTACAAATCGCTCTGTAATCGCTCTAAAATTGCTCTGAGTGTTTGAGTGTTTTAATCGCGGTAAATGTGAAAATGACAGATAACTTCTATTTATACCCGTGGTAAAAAAGGAAATCCATCTCCTTCTAGCAATCTCTGGACAAGCAAACCTTCGGACCCCGGGCCCAGGGATTCCCCGCGATGATCACCTTAAGAACATCGTGGCGAAGAATCCCGAAGTCCAAAATTTGGCTCCCAACGAAGAACAACCTCTGAGACCAGAGTCCCAGAGATGAGAAACCAACCAAACAAAACACAACAATGGGGAAGAAAACCCCAGAGAAAGAAAACAAAGGGGGAAAGACAAGGCAAGAGCCGCAAGAAAAAACAACAAAACAAACAAAAGAAGGAAAAAAAAGGGGGGGACCCAACATTTTGCACACAAAATGTAGGTTTGGGGATGCAGGGCATAAAAGATACAACTACCCTATCCAAATTTGCATGATGAAACAAACATATTCTCTAAGGTCTCAACCCAGCCGCACATCTAGTAAACATATTCACAAAACCATTGCCAAAAGATACATTTGAGTACTAGAAGAATAGACTAGGGGTTTGTCCCTTGTCTACTGGTCACTAAGCTGACTTGGAGGCTGCATCAACCTATACATTATCAGAAGATTAATCATGTTGATGCAAGCTAATATATGGGTTGTGATGATATATCAGTACACTAAAGGTACTTATCTGAGACCCACACCAGAGATATTGTTGGCTGCTACAGAGCTGTATATTTTTTTTGGCATTGTTGTCAAAGTGAGAGAGATATTCAATGAAATATCTATCAGGGAGAAAGATTCAAGGGAGAGATATTCAATGAAATACCCATCTATCAAAGGGAGAGAATTGGAAAGAGTTAACACTGCATATCTATCTAGAAAAGGGAGAAGAGATTCTAAAAGAAAGGGAGAGACATAGTCAGAAGACAAAATTGCTACACCTATCCATTGAAGGGAATGAAGAAAGGGAGAGCACACAATAGAATCAAATATAAGCTAGAAGAGCTTACCGAGATTTAAATATTTGAATTGGTTATAGAACAATAAGTTTGGTATGATATGGCATGTTTTATACTGCATATTTCATAGTATGTTGCCATCAATGCCAAAGGGAGAGATTGATGAACTATAACTGATTAAATGTTTGAAGATGATAAGTTGATAATCACCGAGCTGCAAAAGTGAATGCAAGACATTAAATTAGTTAATGTATTGTATTTTCATTGATGTCAACTTGATATGGTTTAAATTGTTCACACACATATTGGTTATAACCTTGAAGATATGAAGAGACAAATTTTATGTTGTCAGTAAAATATAAAAGGTCTGTATACACTGAGTGACAGTAAACACTGCCAGACAGTGAACACTGAGAAGTTCATAGTGTATACCAAGTACCACAGTAATTGAGCAAGTGTTACCGAGAAAGAGCTAATTATCAAGCATAAGTGAATTTTTTACTGAGCATAACTAGAGTTGATGACCAAACAAAACTGAAGTTAAAGAATGACAAAACTACTTAGCTAGCAGAGCTATATTTAGGGATTGACTGATTGATTGCTTTATTTTCAACAATCAATTAAAATAAAGCATAGAAGAAGATTTAAAGCATGTTTTATTCACAGTTATCAAGGAGATATTTGCAGAATAAAACTAAAGCAGAGATTTACAGGATAAAGAAAAGCATGGTAAGTTTTACGGATCAAGAAGTGATCTACAAAAAAAACAAGGAGATTGAGAGGCTAATCCTGTCTATATAAAGAGACAAGGAATTCATTAGCAAGAGAGGAATGTTGAGTATATTTTGGTGAAGATATAATTCTTGATGCAGATCTGATCATATAGGCTGAAGAACAGAGCCAAGGAATTTTGCACACACCGAGCAACAAAGGACAAATCATTCACCGATCAGAACAAAGAAAGGGAGAAAAGGAATTGAAGTGTACATTGATCAGAGAGGTATTATTGGACTAACAATAGATCTGAATATTTGCAAGTTAAAGTTGTATTTTGAACATATCATTTGTTGTATCAGTTTAACCATTGATTTAGAAAATTTCTTAACTGAGTGGGATTTAACAGTCCTTATTGTATTGAGATACTTAAGAGTATCAAAAGTTTCTCTTGTTGACAACATATTGAGTGCTAGGTCAAAAGATAAATGGTTGGTTTTAAATCCTCTAACAAGGTCACACTTAACAGTGTATATTGTAACCTTTAACAGGGTTGGCTCTTCACCGAGCTCACTTCAGAAGAGTGAAAATATTTTGGGTTACCGGTCCCAAGTGGTTTTTTCCATATTGGGTTTCCACTTTAAAATCTATGTGTCAAATGTGTATATGTTTCATTGCATTGATATTTTTCTTTACACATTATTGAAACTAGATTGGTCGGTTAACTCTAATTTTATTTGTTGCTACTCGGTAAAGTCTAGAAAAGATACATAGTATATCTTACCGAGCAGTTTATATTTGTTAGAAATATTTTTGGCATACATCTCGATGATTGGGGACTGAAAGATAACTAGAGGGTATTATATTTGAGATATAATTTTTTTGTTGGATCTTTTGGAATTATTTTAAGGCCACTGATTCACCCCCCTCTCAGATATTATAAAACTAAATATGCACATTACAACTGGTTGTTGATTTTATATTCAAAATTTAGCAAAGTTACAATGTTTCACAAATGACATATACAAAATTATCAAAATCATTCTACCATATTGTAGAATCATTCATCTATATGGCCCAAAATCAATCAAGTGAACCTTCTAGATCAGCTCTAACCCTTAGTATGTCAATTATTGCCTTGTGGTTAGATTCATGAACTTTCCACAAATTCTTGTTAAGAGGTTTACCTTGATACTTATCAATTGAATATTTTTTGCAACGACAAGGTTAGATTCATGAAGAGTATGTCTATGTGTCTCAAAGTCCTCAAACAACTAGGTGTTATTATTCATGATAGGGTACCTGCATTTAATTATAAAGATAAGTTAATTACAATATCAATAAAAAGTGTAATAAATTGAGTTTAAGAGGTCTTAATACAATGCAACACAATAATAGTACCTTCTAAGCCATGTTCATGTCACACCATCAAATCCTATTGGGTACTCAAAACCCTCTCTATCAGTGATTGTAGTTGTCAATTTATTTTTTGCCTCAATAAAATGACATAAAAAGTAATAAGTTCCTTGTTCATTGTTCTCATCTGCAAGGACTGCATATACATGACCTGCATTTAGTAGAAGGCTATAAGTTAATACCAAAATCAACATAAAGAACTAATAAATTGACCTTAAAATGCATGTATAACAAGAGAAAAAGCATTCACAAAGTAATAAATTGAGAAATTACCTGGTTGAACTAGGTTAGATACATGGTCAAAATCCATAAACGCTTCCATCTGGTCCAGTTGTAGTGCTCTAGGAATTTGATATGTATCTAGGGTTTGCAAAGGTCTAGAAGAACATTAGAAGACTATTGGTCGACCCACTCTTTTGATTCACATTCATCCCACAAAAAATGCATACACGAAGAGAAAAAAACATGCAATCTGTCTAGTATAAATAGTTAATGATGCTGCAATTGAACTTCTAAATGAATGCATGCCACTTGATCATGTAAGTGTAAAAAAATCTAAATAGTTTTTAATGTCAGATTCACATACTAACTAAAAATATCTAGAAACCATAGACTTACCTGCATTACCTGGTCTCATCATAGAATTAAACCATTACACAATTGTTTCTGCATCTATTCACACTATGCCACCTTCATACTTCAATTCCTCTCTGGTAAGAGCTCTTTTCATACATGCTCCTACACCATCATGCCCTCCCTTTCCATGACCTACCTCAGTGAAATTCTAAAAATTTTGCACACAACTTGTCACATTCATCCTATTCAACCTGTAGAACACCCTTTCATTCTTGAATTGTGAGGTGCAATTGTCTGACCATATTAAGTTTTGGTTGTATCTTATACCTCTTTCCCTTAAACTATCATAGAAGACTTTAAAGCGTCCGTGCACAAACTTTGAGGAATGTGTATGATCATCACTGATATAGAATTGATACTCTCTTATAACATTTTTGTCCTCCTCTGTGCTATCACGTGCATGCATGAATACTATGTGTACAAAAATTGAAACTTGTGTAGAGTGGTAATACATAGGTTGTACTTCATATTGAGGTTTTAATGCATAATTCTCTGCAAAATCAATGACAGAGACAATAGTACTAAGGGGGAAAGTTTCCTTACACAACTTGAATTGCTCATCTAAGCACCTAGCTCTATGTGTGTGGCCTCTATACTCATAAACTAGTTTCTCTTAAAACATCTTCATAAAATCAGCTACAAATATATCCCTTTTCACTAACTCACACCTCTTTAATTATTTTCCATCTTTAACGCCATATGTGACTGTCTTGTATTTTCCAATAGAAACTAGTTCCTACCCAATTTCATGTATGTTATCAAGAAGTAAGCATCTATGCAACTTTTTCAAACCACCATGTGTAGTACATAATCCTTTCAAACACATCATCTTATAATAAATGCACCCATCATCTCGTTAACAGAGTACACTTGAAATGAATTCTCTCGGTGACTTAGGAGGTGCTTCTAGACCACATTCCTGCAAAGCATTGTTAGTGAGCAAAGTACCACATATATAGCGATAAATCTCATAATGCATAGAAAATTCAACATGGACCCTACAACAACATGTAGTGCGTGCATGATTAATCTTAACATAAAATAGTTTTGTCATCTGAAAACATCTTTGACTAATTTTAATATGAGGAGAGCTTTGAAGAAACCTTTCTTAAAATTGTGTTTTAGTCATATCTAAAAACTATTTTGGATGTGGCGCACAATTTCTAATTCCAATTCGCCTTCTACAAAAATTTCTTTGGTTGGGTGATGTATGCACCCTAAAATGGTCACCTAGACTATGGGCCCCCATTTATCATTTTATCAATTTATCAAATTCCTTAATCAATGCTTTGGAACATTTTAAATTCAAATCAATTTCCTTGATCAAATTGTAATTAATTCAAGTATTTCAATATTTCCTAAGGTTTGATCATTTTTATCTAATTAAAAAGATTTAATTTTCTTTTTAATTAAATAAAATTTATCTTATTTAATTAAAAGATTTAATCTCCCTTTTAATTGAATAAAATTTATCTTATTTAATTA
>MU226950.1:143950-158929 GCA_018584345.1 Thuja plicata
TCTTCTAATTTATTTAATTGAAAGAAAACCCCTCTTTTAATTAAATAAATAAAAATCCCCACTTAAAGCACTTTATTTGTTGAAAAAGGAAATAAATTAAATAAAATCCCTTTTTCATCACATCCTCTTAAGTGGTGGGTTTTGCCTCTTAATCATAGCCTTTGATTTTTGCCTCTTAATCTCAACCGTCCATTGCTCTTTAAAAGGAAATCTCTCCTTCTCATTTGATAATCATCAATCATCAATCAATCATCTATCAATATATTAGGTTTTCATAGTATTGTTATGCTGCAGGTTTGGAGAGCAATTTTGGAGGAGAATTTGAGCACTTGAGCTTGAATATTGCAAATTCTCTCTTCTTGTCTTCTGCTTCTTGCATTCATGGCTACTCATGTAGATTAGATTCATGTTTATTTTCATAGATTAAACTTGCATTTGTATTTTCTTTCATAGATTAATCATGCATTGTTATTATTTAGATTAATTTCCTTTCATGCATTACAATCATATAGAGTAGATCTCATTTTCATGCATTTGAATCTCTCATTTCATGGTGTACTTGCATAGGCACTAACTAGGTCAATCTGAGGGCCTCTATTTCAAAAATTTGCACTCCATGACTAGAGAGCTATGGATTGATATTTGAGGCCTCATTCTCAAGAAACCTTAGATAGAATGATTCATAAAAGTGTGTCAACATTTTAGCACACAGGTGAACCCTTGTGTTGTCATGCCAATATTTCTCAATTACCGTTCTTAGTTTATCAACACCAACCTTGTCCTTGCGTGGGATTCTACCATAGAATGACCAAAGAGAATTATTGTTAGGATTCTCAATTTTCTCTCACCTATCCAAAGCATGGTGTAATGTGGTTCTACTTATCTTTAATGCATTTCTTGTTTTGGTTATTAAACGAGATTTTTTCATTTTCTTTCCCACTATGGTTGATGTGATGACACGATGACTAACATTAGCATCTTTAGAGCGTGATTTTGAACCAATGGCTTGGTATGCATCAAAAATATTTCTCACAATGGCGCTTTCACTATTATTTTTGGACATTCTTAACCCCAAAATTTTCATTGTCCCTCTAAATTTTAGATTTTTAATCATTTCAACAACTAATTGGCATCTTGCACTTTGATTTAAGTTTTCAAAATAGTTATTCCAAATTCTTCTAACCATTCCTCTACAAGTTCTTTTGGAAATTTTATCATGCATTGGATTCAAAATATTTTTATCAATGTCTATTAGAAACTTTGGTTTTCTACAAATTATTCTACGAGACGTTAAGATTGGTGTATGCTCTTCATTTTCATTAGGTTCATTATGTACATTAACACATTAAATTAAAATGGTATATCTTCTTCAATTTCATTAACATGTGCATTCATTACATCATTTTCTAATTGTGTTTTTTCATCGCATTCATTAGGTGCCACATGCATTTGAGTTGGTGTATGTTGATCATTTTGATTTGGTGTATTCATCATATCAATTTAAATTGTTGAATTTTCATCATTTACATTAGGTGCATTAGATGACGTATCTTCTCAGAATATCCTCATACACTCCCTTTGTCTTTCCTTTGCTTCCTCTCATTGTTCAATTGATCCTCTCTTGTTCTTTCACATTGTTGATATTGATTGTGCTACACATAACATCATGATGACAATCCACAATCAAATTGTATAAAAACAATATATGAGCATCATTGTATTATAATCTAAAGTAACAATGATAAAATAACTTCAAAAGGAATCCAAAATATAAGACAAATCAATCATTTCAAAGTAAATTTGACAAAAACAAAGAAAACCTATTTGTTACTGTCGCAGAAAATCATGTGCAACAACAATGGGGCCTTCAAAAAAATTGCAATGCTCATTTTCAGGTCGTTGGCACTAAAAAATGAATATTTTCTCATAACTCGTACAGGTTATGTAAACCTAATCACAACATTCACACTTTCTCATAACCCGTACATGTTATGTAAAACTGGCATATATTTTGATGTCTACATAACCCATATGGGTTATGTTATGTAAAGCTCAAAATTACAGTTTTAGTGCTACATAAATCGTACGAGTTTATGTAAAATTATACATGGTATTTTATACTTTTCAAAACCCGAGTGGGTTATTTTGTACATCAAAACCTGTGGGGGTTTCGGCTTGGCAAGAGGGTTGGAAAATGACCCTAAGGGCTTGCAAGCTCATTTTACCCCCATATTTGTCCTTTTAAATATTTTTTCATCTTCCACCATGATTTCTCGACTTCGTTGTCATCAACTTTACAAATGATCAAGTGGGTATCTATAAAATTACCACCATCATCTCACATGTCTCCTCAGCTTTCTGACCATATAATTTTTTCTATTTTTTGACAACATTAGCATAGTAAGCTTTAATTTTCTTTACCAGTGTCTTGACAATCCTTAGAGACATAAGTCTACTATTTTTTTAGTAACTTTTGATGTATTTGACCAAATTTGAAAGAAATTGCATATTGTTTTTCTACACTTGATTCTATACACTTTAAAAAAAAGTTTGCATTTTCAATTATTTTGATGCAAGTTACGCCCAACGCACGAACAGGTACCAGATTTTTCAAGATGCGCTCACTTAAAAAAATCATTAAAAAAAACCCAACAGAAAATTACAATAAAATACACAACTTCTAGATCTCACGCTTACCTATCATCCTACCAAAGGGTTTTTGAAATTACTAAATCTAATTATATATTTCGTGAAGCACATAGAAACAACTATGTTATGTTTTTGTAAAGCAGCCAAGAACAATTTTTTGTGCGTGGTGGGTTTGACCCTCTTAATATTATTCATTTTTTAAAAACTTTGGTATTTTAGAAACTAGATTCAGAGTAATACAATTCTTATTCTTTACGCATCTTCTAATTTTGAGTTCATGACCCTCGAATTTCTCTTTGAAGTTCAGGTTTAACTGATTCAAAAAAAAAGTGGCCACTTAGACTCCCTTTTTGTTCACCGTCTTGGTGCACTTACCATAAAATAATTATTGAAAGCCAATATTATTTCCATATCCATTTAGGATTCTTGACTTTCCTAGCCCACAATTCCAAAATAGGTAAGGAAAGGCGAAGACCCAAAAATTTTCAGATAAGGGTATGATTTCTCTAGTATGTAATGTCATCCGCTATTGGTTCTATTTGAATAACCAGGATAGGACGGTCTTGACTTCTTTCCAAACACCCATTCACCTTCTTGATTTTTGAAACACCCTTCAAAGTGACATCACCCTCATCAGAACCCTCATTCACATTCGTAACACATGCATGCATAGAAGAGGATGGATCAAAGGTATCCATAGCTACCAAGCTCACCAGACTCTGAGATCCGTTGGGATGAGCAATGCAAATGCCCGAGAAACCATAAATCCAACCTTCTTTCAAATTCCTTCACCAAGAAAAAAACAAAGCCATAATAGAAACCTCTAAACTAATTTGGTAGATCTTTCAACAATTGCCACAAACTCCAAGGATGGAAAGGAAAAAACCCTATGACTAACACAGGAGAAAGTAATGAAATCGTGGCTAGGACAGGTAGAACCTGGCCAAACACACCATGCCCTTGAGCTAATGCGTACACCTAGCACACCCCCCCAAAAAAAAAAAAAAAAAAAATCTCCAACAAACGCCCCTGAAAGATCACACACCATGCACAAAGAGAAAGGAAAGAGCTAGGCCATGGGTGCCCTAGCTTGACTCAGACCTATAGCTCCAAACCGTTTCCATCTCACCATCCATTTAATCCAAATTCTACTTATAATCATTTTGATATTTCTTCTATCTTCATAAACAACCATAATAGTTTTTATTACCAAAGAAATGAATAGATAATTAACAATGGGTGCCATAGATTTACAAAACTTGGGTACTAAGGAAGTGACCTATCACCCAATCTAATTGGTATACATATAAGCTATCCAAATATAAATCATTGAAGATCAAATATAATATTTATGTAGAATTTCACAATAGTGCATTTAAGGGGGATACTATCCACTAACTAGCTATAGAAATCAATGAATTTATGTCCTCCAACCTCTAGTGAAGAATGAAGAAGATGTATTATTTATGTGAGGTAATGAATTAAACAAGCATGAATATATGATCTTTGACTTAGCCTAAATAGGCACTCGAGAGCTTACTTTCCTTACAAAATATAATTTCACACTTCTTTCTTTTCTCTCAAAAAAGACTACATTCACAAACCCTTGGACAACATCACTTAAATTAAAAAATTTTACTATAAAAGAGACTTATAATTAAGTGCTCATAAAATAGGAAAAATTTAAGCATTACAAAGTTATTTTTCTAATTTATTTCCCCAAGCCCATGAAAAATGAAAAATAGGCATAAAGAACATCCTAAAATATTATGGAAATAATAACATCACAATTCCCTCATGTTATGTCATTCTTACATGCTTGATTATATTCCTATATTTATTGTACCATATTGAGGAGAATCATGACTTCCCCTATCATATTGTGCATGCTTGCATGTTTTATCATGTACTAGGAGGCACATTGGAGACACCATTACTTTCCTCACACTATTGGTCAAATAGAGAAACCTAATATGACAAGCACCTAGAACAAAGTTGTCACTAATAAACTCATGTCTAATCCATACAATGTGTGTATGCTCTTGAAGCCATACTACCTAAATGTATATATTATCTTATATAGTGTTATATAACTACATGAGAGACCTATCAATTAGGGTCACCTCGCTCTTTTTATCTTCTTATACTAGTAGTGAATTTATACTCTTCAATGCTTATCATTATCATATATTTTTACCACCCATATTATTTGACTTGTTTATTCTAATTATCACATGGTGCATTCATGAAATTGATTTAAGTTATATAATTTTCATTCTTATATGCTTAGGTTGTATTTAGTTTTTATGTACTACTTCTTCATATTCTCTAATTACTTATATTTGACTGATAAAACTATCTAAAGAGATCATATCTTGTTTCTAACATCTTTTTTTTGAGTTTGCATATGGTTACAAGTATCAATACAAAAACTCATCATTGTGTCCAAGCATATCATTATTTTTTGACAATGATACTACATAATATTTGATGTCCACTTTCTATATTGATGAATTTTTTTGACTGAACTATTTCATTTTTCTCTCATGATCATAGATGGTAAAATTCAGCTTGTATTTGTTCTTATCTTTACTCTCAAGATAGAAGCTATCTATTGCACATGTTTCTTTATTTTTCATATTCTAATGGAACATCCATGCCAAATGATGAACATCATAAATATATTTAGTTTCGTCTATTATATTACATTGCCCCTAGTATCCTTTTATGTGTCAATATTTATTTTACATGCATATTTCTAAGTGCTCCTTTACTTTGAGATGCATTTTCATTTGAAACACATGTAAAGTGGTGGAAGTTAATAGTGAGATTTGTATACACATTAATTCTCATTTAGTTATGGGCCCATTTTAATCAAATAACTTTATATTGATATGTATCAACAAGTTTCAAAGTTGGTCTCATTCCTTGATCTTTCACCCATCCACATTTGCACATCCTCCAACATTTTTATACGATCCACATGTTTCTACATATTTTACAATTATTACACCTATTACGACCTCTACATCCACACACTCATTCTTTTCATAAATATTTTTATACTTGTCTTGGTTTAATCCTAAGACACGTGGGATTAATCCCATATCATTCAAAATTGACTCAAATTTTTAAATTTTAAATCTTTGTAAGTTCCCACCGATTTCATTATTCATTGTATGCCAACTTACTATTTTTAATAATCATTATCTTGATACTTTAATACATTCATTATGCATTATTTCATAAGAAACAAAATCAATCCCTTTTAGAAAAATTCTATGCATACCAAGAAGAAGAATCATATAATGAATAGTTTTCTTTGGAGCACCAAACTTAACCTAGTTATGCATCAAATCATTCTATGCATTTTTACGACTATTTTTTTAATTATTTCCATGACTATAAAACTAATCTAGTCAAAGAGTTCAATCTAAGGATAACTTGATTTTTTCTAATCCTATACTTTTTTTTTATCAATAAGGGGCCGAAGCTGAGAAGTTTGTACTAATATAAAACTGAAAACAGTAAAAGAAAACATTTGAAAGAGTTTACTGGTTCATAACCCAATCCCACCAAGAGGATTGTGAACCCAAAAAAGAGCACCTAGGCTCAACTAAGAGTTTAATTTTGAAGTTGAACATAATTCAGCGGAAAAAGATTTAAATATCAACAAAATTTAGAAAGCCCCATATGGACTTATCTCATCTTGTCAATCAAAGGGTGAAGTGGTATTGTTCTCTGTGCTTGCTGTTGAATTTGATTTTGACCTTTCTCCCAGGGTTGGAGAGTGGCTATCTACCTCTGGTTCCTCCTTCGTGAACCCCTCTACAGGCTCACCTTCCTCCACATCAGCAACTTCCTCTTTATCTTCTTCTTCATCATCACCTTCCTCATCTGCCTCTTCATTGTCTTCCTCAGTGTCTACCTCCATTCCTTCATCTTCGTCTTCATTATTTGAAGAGTCGGGGCTCCCCAATCCGTCCAATTTTTCGTCATACTTATATTGATGCACCCATGAGATATTTTTGTCTAAATCCTATACTTTCCTCTAGGCATTTCTAAATATTAATAGACCTTAATAAAGAACACAAATCATGGCTAATCATTATTGTGGGGTAGTAAAAAAAAATATTGTGGGTTAGTTACCCAATTCATCTAAATTAATTTATTTTTCATTAAAAAATATTTAATTAATTAACTTGAGTACTTCATTATAATGAATCTAATGGTTTTCCTTTACAAAATCATAACCCTCTTTTGGAACCAAATCTATGTCTTCTCTATTAGATATTAGATATAAACATGTTCATTATTAACTATATTAAGAACACACACACAGACACGTGTGTGTGTGTGTGTGTGTGTGTGTGTGTGTGTGCACACGCACACATATGTATGTATGTATGTATACACACATATATATACATACATACATACATATGTGTGTGTATGTGCGTACACACACACACACACACACACACACACACATATATATTAGAACCTACAAGATCTCATAGATAAAAAGAAGCAAAAATAACACAAGATAGAGCCCGAATTCGACCACTTGATTCATTGGAGAAGTCGAGTACATATAGGTGTGAGGAGGGAACTAACCTCCACAAAGAGAGAAAGATACATGTCAAAACCAATATGACACAACTACATTAAGACTCTCTCAACCAACATGACACAACTACAAGACCAAATCAAAAAACTAGACACCTCACTTAGAAGAGGTCAAGTAAGTGACACCTAACTAGACTTAATAAAGCCAAATGTTTAACTATAAACACACACACACACACACACACATAAACAATCTTAAATTAAAAAAATTTAAATTTTATTTTATCAAAAAATCATACCTTTTCATTATCTTTTTCAATATTATATATTTATTTATATATACTTTATTATAAATTCTCTACAAGCCACATCAAAATAAAGGAAGGGTTGATCAAAGAGGATCAAAGATCTATTAGTTCAATTGATAGAGCATTCAATCAACAAATGGAAGGTCTAAAATTTGTCTAACTGAATTGTTAAAGTATTCAATCAACAAATGGAAGGTCCAAAATTTATGTAACTAATCCATATAATCTGTAACTGATATATATGTATGTATGCAAATGAAAGTTTCACATCTACGATATCAGATGCTCAAAGAGAAATCAAAGGAAAGAACTGAAACTGGTTTAAGATTTTTTTTTTTTTTTAAAACACTCTATAGAACACAGAGAAATTGGGCTTTAAGAAAAAATTTGGAAACTTAAGGAAAAGAGAGAAGCTAAATAAAATGAAGTCTGATAAAGAGAATATAAACCCAAGCCAATTTTTCTAGCTTGCCCAGATTTTCCCAAATCAAACAACTAAACGAAAAAATAATGAAACAAGCAAATGGAAAATCAAAATTTATATGAACGAACAAAAATACAGCAAACAATCCTTAAAATTCCATCATCCATGTTGAAGCAACAATAATTTTGTAACAGCCCCTTATGATTACATACTGGATCATATCATACAGATTAGAACAATAATATTCTAATGGCCCCATTGGAAAAAAGATGACGAAAAGAATCCACAACTTTCCCCTTCCAACAAATTTATTGAATATCCATCTATAATTGGCATTTAATTTTTGTCGATCACTAAATTAGAAGAAGCAAACAGAAGTACAACGGACCGCTAATGCTATTCCAAACTATAGCTGTAAGACTCTTAGTCATTTTATTTGGAATGAAGCTAAACATAGAACGCCGTTATTATAATAAAGAGAATGCATACGTGTGAAAGTACCCATTTTCAACTACACACGTTTCTGAACCAGAAAAAACAGGGGTGCCCACAAAACTTGAATTCAACTGAAACGGTCATTTGGACCACCTTTGAAAAGCACCATTCTCTCACCATTCTTTCTTGCCTCTCCACTCAAACAATAACAACAGACTCTCTGATTTGTTAGAGGCCATTTTGTTCATTCTATTCATTGAACAATTCATTACAGTGAGTTGTTGATTCATGGTGTTATTTTAATTGATTTGTTTTTCTCCTTGGAGAGGCTCTATGCAATATTTGTTTAGAGTAATTCTTATTTGAAATCTTATGGAATGATTGTGGTTGGTTCAGGGGTAGAAAAGAATGTATCATAAAGAGAACCAGATCTCTGGCAATGGAGATAATATTCCTATTGGGCTTCATAGAATCAACACTAATGTTTGTACTGATGATAGTGTACCTCCAGTGAAAGCCCAGAGCCTTGAGGAGCTTCATATGCTTCAACAAAAGAAGAAATCTGCTCCTCCTACACCCAAAATGAATTCGGCTCAACAAATGTCTGAAGAAGATAAGATGCGACAGCAGTTGATGTCAATAAGGTATTGATATGATGTTGTTCCAAGTTGTTAGACTATCCTTATCGATTCTCCCCCTTAAAAATATAAGAAAATAACATAATAATTTATTAGTTTTCTTTTTTCTACAGTCTATTAGATTAAGATACATAATTTTTTGGTTTAAATTGTGTATATTTTTTGTTCGACGCAATCACATTTTCCTCTTCTTGCTGATAGACCATACAGTGTGATCTGAAACTTCGAACAAAAAAATATACACGATTTAAACCAGAAACTTATACATATTAACATAATAGTTTTATCAACAAATGTGGTTGATTGTATGAATTACAGGGTCAGTCAATAAGCCTATAGATATACCTTTAGTTTGTGTTTACCATCATATAAATTCCCTTTATTTTCTTCTCCTGAAGCTTACTTTTTCCCAAGACAGGATCAATCAGATGATCTACAGATAGGATTTAGTTTATGTTTATCATCACAAAAAATTGTGTTTGGTAGCACATTTTGGTGTTACAATGGTTAATGTTATGTTGTATGTCATTCAGTGCTTCTCTTGCATCTTTGACAAGGGAAAAGGGGCCCCAAATGATACATGGAGATCCAGAAATGGCAAAGGCAAGAGGGCAGCCTCTCAAGTCCTTGATTTCTCCCAGACCCACTATTAGTGACAGCTCTCTGAAGCTCACCCATGTTCTCTATAATCTTTCTCCTCCAGGTGTAATTCCATTTATATGCATTGATTGTTAATTTAGATATATGATTATAAATTAATATGTTGATCAGTCTTGTGTATGGGATTGTGTTGCTTAAACAGAACTTTATGAGCAGGCTATAAAGTATGAGAAAGGGTCCTTCATCACTTGTACTGGTGCTCTGGCTACCATGTCTGGTGCAAAAACAGGCAGATCACCAAAAGACAAAAGGGTTGTGAGGGAAGAGACATCTGAGAAGGATCTATGGTGGGGAAGGTATATAGCTATTAAAATGGTGTATTTTAGTGTTTGTGTAAAAATATTTTTGAAAATAACTGCATTTCTGTATCAAAGTTTGGGATGGCACTCTTTGATGTATCATTATTGAAAGAAAAATTTGTTAAATAGCTTTTTTACACAAAATGCAATCGCTATTGTTATTCTATGATCACTGTCATCTTAAAAGTTGATATGAAATTTATTAGTTTTTTCAGAAAAAATTTCGAAGCAAACATAATTATTTTGTGGAAAATAATTACCTTAGGATGGATCAAAATTGTAAACACAAAAGGTTTTGTAAAAACTAATAGATTTGTTTTTATCAATATTTTAGATAACATTCCATTGTAAATTATTCAAATAATAGTCACAAATTTGTCATTATTTTGATGATATATTTTGATATGTAATTTTATTTTCATGATGATAGATCATGAAAACGTGATCTAAAATGTCAATACAATAATTAATTAGATTCATTATTAGTTTATTTTCGTGATGATAGATCATGAAAACGTGATCTAAAATGTCAATACAATAATTTATTAGATTCATCAAACTAATAATGAACAAATCTCATCATTCTTAATGCTGATGGCTAACCATGATATACAATGCAAAACATTTGGTTATTTATATGATGATAAAAAAACAAAGCATGATCTAAAATAAAGTTTTCCTTAAACATAGTTTTTTAATTTTGCATCAGGCTTTTCTATTAGTTCATATGACTGAAAATCTTATGTTTCTTTCCATCAGTCTATTCAATTATCAGGTTCAGCGATTATACTGAATATATCGAACTTTACAACATGGAGTGTACTATTAGTAATTTTCATATTACAATTCTAGCATCTTAGCTAATATCTTATGCTTGCAGTGGATCTCCAAACATTGAGATGGATGAACAAACATTTTTGGTCAACAGAGAGAGAGCTGTTGATTATCTGAATTCATTGGAGAAGGTTCGATTTGTTAACTAATTAATGCATTGAGTTAAATCTTGGAATCTGATTCCTCATGGAAGGTTTCCAAGGCAATGAACACTAAGGATAACTGTGATTATTTTCTCTTTGAATCAGGTGTTTGTGAATGATCAATTCCTAAACTGGAATCCAGAGCACAGGTTAAAAGTGAGGATTATATCTGCAAGAGCCTATCATTCCCTCTTCATGCATAACATGTAAGAGTCCAATGCAGTGAGATGATTTCAAAATTGCCCAAAACAACTCCTTTTAAAGATTCATTTAAAAACTATTTAGACTTCACCTCCGTACAGTTGTGAATATATATAATATTTCTTGCGTTCATGGGATCCACATTAGAGTAGTTAAGCTTTACCACCATAGGTATACAATCATATACATATGACATATTCTACATGACTATCTCTTTTTTGGTTTAAATGTAATCCCTCATAGTTGAACTAGGAACTTTTGCTCTAATCTATTCATACATTTACATGTTAATCTTGTCCAATGCATGTCTAGGTCAATTAACTGCAAAGCAGGCCTTCAGTTTACATTGTCTAAGAATTAGAATTTTGATATTGTACTTGTGCTGAGATGATATGTTCAGGTGTATCCGGCCAACCCCAGAAGAACTGGAAAACTTTGGTGTGCCAGATTTTACCATTTACAATGCAGGCCAATTCCCATGCAATCGTTACACACACTACATGACATCATCCACAAGCATAGATCTTAACTTAAAACGCAGGGAAATGGTTATCCTTGGCACTCAATATGCTGGGGAGATGAAGAAAGGCCTCTTCTCAGTCATGCACTACCTCATGCCAAAGAGAGGGATACTCTCATTGCACTCTGGATGCAATATGGGCAAGGAAGGAGATGTTACACTTTTCTTTGGATTGTCAGGTATGTACATATATTGTTGAAAACCACATTCACCATGCACTCTAGGGTTTTATGTTCTCAAAGTCTTCATAAACAAAAGTCAAGTGTTTTATGTTCTCAAAGTCTTCATAAACAAAAGTCTAGTGTTACATGTTCTAAAAATCTTCTCATGATCAAATTTACTAAAAGGACAGTGATTCTGTAATATAGGAACTGGAAAGACAACTCTTTCCACAGACCATCAGAGGGAACTGATAGGAGATGATGAGCATTGTTGGAGTAATAATGGCGTGTCTAATATTGAAGGGGGATGCTATGCAAAATGCATTGATCTCTCAGAGGAGAAAGAGCCTGATATTTGGAATGCCATTAAGTTTGGAACAGGTGACCTACTAATCCTACCAAAGATTTCATGCAGGCTTGACAGTTTTTAATATCTTCGTGTAATTAAGGATTTAAATTTATCGTCCTTGGTTATGACAGTGTTAGAGAATGTTGTATTTGAAGAACATACAAGGGAAGTGGACTACTCTGATAAATCTGTTACTGGTAAAGAAAATCATATCGCTTTTCATTTTGGGGTTTAAACATTTAGTCCTTTTATATTGATCTTTAAGTTAGTTAATCCAAATTGTTATCTTGTACAGAGAACACAAGAGCATCTTATCCCATTGAGTTCATACCAAATGCAAAGATTCCTTGTGTTGGGCCTCATCCAAAGAACATTGTGCTGCTGGCTTGTGATGCATTTGGAGTATTACCACCTGTGAGCAAGCTCACACTTGCTCAAACAATGTATCATTTTATCAGTGGATACACTGCTCTGGTTAGCCCTATAACTCAATCTCAATTCTACCATGAAAGTTTAAGAGTTCAATATAATGGGATTTCTGAGAAAAAATAATATTTTTTTACTTTAGTTCAATTTACATCTAGCTTCTCACTAATAGATATATATACTCCACATAAGCATTTTTAAAATTGTACATGGATTAAAAATATCTTGTCATTCGAGCAGCAACATGAGACCAATATAAAAATTTTATGAACAAACATGCTAGAAATCACTTATAGAAGATTAAGAGTCACTACTTAGAAATTCAGATTTATTTAGAAACCACCTTAATTATGAAAAGACTAAGAATTACAACTTAGAATTCCACTTTAAATGTCTTTATAAAGAACTGAACTTGGATCTCCACAACAAAAACCCAATGTTTTTAAGTATTAGTATTTTGATACTTTAAAACATCATTGTAATAATTATGTCAATAAACTTATAGATTATTCAAATGTCTGAAGGTTGCAGGGACAGAAGATGGAATAAAGGAGCCCAAAGCCACATTCTCTGCTTGTTTTGGAGCGGCATTTATTATGTTACACCCCACAAAGTACGCTGCAATGCTTGCTGAGAAAATGCAGCAGCATGGCACTATAGCCTGGTTGGTCAACACTGGCTGGTCTGCTGGCAGGTAAGTCCAAGAGTACTTGTTGATCTCTACTACTTATTAAAGAAAGCTCAGTGAAGAACTATAGGGTATGGATACTATCTGCAGCTAAACTAGAAAATCCATAGACAATTAATAAACAAATTGACATCAATAATGTTTACAATTCATGTAAATAACACTGATAAAAGATGGGTTATTGAAGGAATGAAAGGAGTATTAAATATACTTATCAGTCAATGAGAATAATGATATCTTAAGAAATGTATAAACATAATTTGATATATAGTTTCTCAATAAATTTAGTTTCCTTGGAGATAACTACGTAATCAATGTAAGGCAAATCTCGCAATATTTTGTACATGGTTTATCAAAAAATGCTTGAGCAAAATAATGTCAAACTGTCTCAAGCATTCATTTATATTCCATATAATTTTGTAGCAATACATCTAACAGTGTTGAACCTTCAAAAGGTTTCATATGATTATACAAATGTTTCTTTTGACTTATTTATAATGACTCCCACTTGTTTACATAAATTATACAGCTATGGTGTGGGAAAAAGAATAAAGCTTGCCTACACCAGGAGTATAATTGATGCCATTCACAATGGGTCCTTGTTAAAGGCTAATTACAACCAGACTTCCATATTTGGCCTCAATATTCCAGATAAGGTTGATGGTGTACCTGCTGAGATCCTTCGTCCTGAGAACATGGTATTTTTTTGGATTCTTTATGTAATTAGAAATTAAGATTATTTGAGCAAAGTTTATTTAGAAAAGTTTAAAATCTATCAAAGATTAAATTTAAATAAACAGATCAAATCTCAACATATGTTATTAAAACTGAAATAACATTTAATTTTTTATTTTTTTTAACACAGTGGACAGAGAAAAATTTATACATGGAGACATTGGTGAAGCTGGCTGGATTGTTCAAGAATAACTTCTTAAAATTCCTGGATTACAATGTGGGGAATGATACAAAGCTGACTCAACAAATCCTGGCTGCTGGTCCACAATAGAAATGAATGTTAGAGATGATCTAAATGTTTTGATAGCTACAAATAATCTTATTTCCTGAAATTAGCTTTGTACACAACAATGCTAATTTCGGATTGATGCCTGTTACAACATTCAAAAGGGAACATATTGGTCTAGGAAATTGAAGTTTTATATTTATCAATTTTTTTTGTGTACTAATTCATTATAAGTAGTAAGAGCATTTTCTTCTCTCTCCTATCCTACTTTCTCATGGCTTTGTCCTTGTCTCATATTCGAGGTTTAGTTCTAGACTTATTTGTGATTTTGGATTTGACTTGGAGCTGCTATTGTTAGACTTATTAATTTTTTTACGTCCAATTTTTCAGCTGAGACTCAATTCTAGTATATTTTAATATTTGTTTCTCCTATTATATATTTTTAAAATAATTTTATATTATTTTTAGAATATATTGAACATTTTATAAATTGATTAGAATTTAAATTGAGAATTTGAATTTATGATTGAGTTGCTATGTTATAATTTTATTTTCTAATTAGTTTTTGTATGATTTAAAACTGTTTCATTTTTTTTTGATGAATAGTTCCTTTCCATTAATAAATTTCAAAGTTACATATTCACAAAAAAGGGGCCGGGGGATATAAAAATCACCCCGCAGAGTCACTCGGCCAAAGCCGGATACAGAAAACTA
>MU226950.1:158979-175841 GCA_018584345.1 Thuja plicata
CAAGAGCAGTAGCAGCAGAAGGTGGAGGATCTTTATCATCCGATCCCCACTTCGGAGTGGGATTGACAGTAGGGTCGGGAGGAGGCCAACCATCATTCTCATCTTCTTTTTCTTTTTCTTTTTCTTTTTCTTCCGCCCTAGGCGGGGAAATAGCAAGCGCCAGGCGTGGGAATTTGGAGGAAGTGGCAGGAGGCCAATCCCAACCACGGCAGGAACCAGGAGCATCAGGAGGGGCAGACTGCACAGGGGTTGGCCCCCAACCAGAAGTCCGCCGCGGCGGAGAAGCCGAGCAGCGCCGCCAACCATCTCCACCACCTCTCGGAGAGTGATGGCGAGGGGCTTGGGACCGTGGCGTGTGGGAACGGCGCGCAGAGGAGCTGCGCCCGCGGCGGCGGCCTCGGGGAGGCGTGCCCTCAGCAGACAGAGCATCCGGACAGACTGTTTCATTTTTCTAATAATATATTAATAATCATAATTACCAATATAATTATAAAAGAAACTTTCAAGGCATAAATACAATTAGATCATGATTCTCTAAAAAAATTTGCAGGGTTACATTAATTATTGTAATAGTCTCTAAGGAAATTTTTAATAGGCAAAATTTGAGAAATTTCAATTTTTTTTTAAAAATGTACGTTAATTTTAGCATAGAAGAGTTTTTCTATATCTTGTATAATCTTTAGTTCCCACCAAACCTCGTGTCAACGTTTTCTCATACAAAGATAAGAATAAATACACTGTTAAGCCCAACAAACAATGAAATAACTACTTTAAGCAACAACACTAAGGTTGTAAACTAATAGCTACAAAGATAAAATTAATAGCTTAGAGTCAACTCATAAAATTGGGAGTAAAGATAGAAAACATAGAACAAACCAACCAAAATAAAGTAATAGAGACTAGTAAACATAAATCTTAGCAAGCAACATGAAGTTGAAAATCTCTAGAGACTCCCAAACTTTGATAAGAAACATATTCATTGAATTGTTTAAGTAGATTTCCTTCTTTGCTATTCTTCATTTTAACTATTAAGGTCAAATAAAAGGAAACCATAAATATTTCTTAAATATCATGCTAGAATTATCTCTTTGCCTTGAATCGTCTTGTTTTTTTTTTTGCTACTGATAAGTTGAAAGAAGGTAATTCATCTAATAAGGATAAGAATACTATCCTCCTTGAACAACCTTATAGATCCCCTCTACCAAATTATCTCTCCTCACAAGCCTCTACAACCCCCCAAAAATTATGCAACACAAAATTATGAAGTAGGGATAATAATACTTTCTTCCTAGAAAGAACCTTATAGAGCCTCTCTACCAACTTCCCTATCCCCAGAAACCTCTAGAATCTCCAAAAATATGCAACAAAAAATTATGAAAAAATATCCATAGACTAAATATTTGTGTGAAAAGTCTATATTTTAAAAATTAGAATGTTATCCTTTCTATAAATAAAATGTTATGGATGATAGTATTTAAAGGTCACCTTTAAAAAATGTTGATTACTATAAAAGCAAGTTATTAGAAATTAAGTGTGTGTGTGTGTGTGTGTGTGTGTGTGTGTGTGTGTGTGTGTGTGTGTGTACGCACGCGCGCCCACACACACACACACGTGTGCATATATACATATGTATTTATGTGTGTGGGTGTGTGTTTATATATGTATCTATATATATGTAATGTGTATATAGATACACACATTCAAAATCAACACAAAATATCTCACAAATCAGTAGTTTTCTTCATCTCCAGAGTCTTAATGATTTAGTTGCTACAAAGTGTCAAAAACTGACAATCTAGTGCAAAATGTTGACTTCAAAATCCCAATTTGGCCAAAAAAAATGGGAACCATTATTATGGGTTGACCCTTTGCATGTTGTTTCAAAAAACCATACAAATCATCAAATTCCCTCCAACCTTAATGATAAGATTTTTTACTTCATTTCTTGATGAACTTTCCTTTTTAGCATGTGTATTAAGTGAATATACTTCTCTAGGCACAACCTTGATATATATTCACAAACGGAAACAAGCGTTGTCCTACATCTGACCGAGTCATGTGAAGAGTTTCCCAATTGGAGATGGTCCAAAAATGTAACATGAGTCAACTCAGTGGAAATCACCAACACCAGACACAAGAAATGATAAACAACAAGCTACAACAGATCTTTGAATTATTACAGAATCAAATATTTACATCAGATTGTCCTGCAACATGCAACTTACATTCTTAAGGATAACATGCCCATTATCATAAATAAATCCTAAAATCCTATCCTCAAGGAGGTATATTTACAACTTATTCTTTCACTCCTCTACTACCCCTAAACAAAGATCAACTACCTCAATATATAGAGCCTCCGCAACACATATGTCGACCAAGATCAATTACATTTTCCAAGAATAAGAAAACATAATATAGAAATATAGGCCAAGACCCACATAAAGAAGATCTTGATGCCAATAAATTGAAATGACGCACGATCCAAGAGAAATGTTGGTCAAAGATTAAAGACCATCATGATATGAGCCACCAAGCTTCGTCAATTGGGAAATTGCTTCGCAAGACCAGAAAACTTCACTAACCATTAGAACATTAAGAACACATCTAGACTCGAGCATAAATCCAAGATAACTCCACTAAAAAGCATCTGATTGAGGTGCGAACCAAGACATAAGTAAAATATAATGCCCAGAACATATCCTAAGGTTCGCAACAAAAAATGATCCAAATCCAAGGAACACCACTAAAAACACAGAACTGGCTAACTAAAACAAAACTACAAACACACTCAAAGGAAATATTTTTTGGGTGATGCAAGATTGCCAACGACCCAAGGATGCTCTTGCATCAAACACCCCTGGTGAGAAAAGGATGTTCTATAAGAGGAACTTATGAACATCTGATAGGATTTGGGACATAAATCCCATGGTCATTCTTGATCCAAATATCTTCTTTATCTGCAAATTTCTTTCTCCGCAACTCTATTCTTCCTTCTATCAAATCCATCCACTTACTCCATTCTGTACTTTCTTTGTCATGTCTCACATCTGCACAAGGTAGTAGATAACTTCTCTCACCACCTCTTGTCTTTCGCACATCTGATTTACCTCTACTACAAGACTCTATCTGATAAGCAACCAAAGTCTCCTTCAACATCACTTTACCCCTATTATAATTCAAGACCTTCATGTTTTCAGATCCAATCACCAGATCCTACTTCAGATCAAAACCTTCCTTCAGCATAACCTATGAATTTTTATTCTTAGTACCATAACTCTTCACAATACTCATATTTCTTGCACTTCTCCTCTCTTCCTCCTTCAAGGGAACCAAAGTAAACTTCTACCCATCCCTCTCTATTGTGACCAAGTTACTTCTACTCATGGATAGCTCCCCTATCATATTGCCAAGGTCTACCCATAGAACATGGCAAGCACTAATAGATACCACATCACATAATACATCATCTATGTAAGGTCCAATGTTGAAGTTTACCAAACATTTTTCTTTCACTTCCACCATATGATAATATTGAAACCAACTTATCCCATAAGGAAAAGGATGTTTAAACCTTTTCAAGCCAAGATTTTTCACCATCTCTTATGATACCAAATTATTTTTACTACCACTATATATAATAACCTTACAACATCTACCTCCTGATTTACATACAGTCCTAAAAAAATTCTTCCTTTATACAGGTTCACCTTCCTTCTTTCTCAATAGAACTCTCCTAAGCATAAGATATTTTCCCACTTCAGGTTCTACTATACTCTCCATAAGTGCATCAGTAGTATCCTCCTCATGTGCCACAAGATTCTATTTTCCCAAGCTCTTACTAGATCCCTTAGAAGATATGGAAGTGATTAAAAAGTCTACTCTAATGTAATAATAAAAGAACTCTTAATGTTTGTACTAAACTCAACTCATTATAGTATCAATTAAGTGGTACTATTCAACTCTACAAGACTATCATTTCATTCAACAATACAATTCAGTAAATTCTGAGAACAAGTATGAACTAAATTAACTAATTCCTATCTAACATAAAACTAAAAAAAGGAAGTGTACCTAAAGTGGTCCCCCCTAGGTACACCCCAAACAGAATCAACAAAAGGAAATAACTGAAAGAAGGCTCAACATAGTCATGAATGCATTATAAAAAATTACACAAATAGATAGATTAACTATAACATCAATATATTCCTAAAAATACATCAGGAGTTGGGTGTGTGGAAAGAGATCCCACAGGAAATATATTGGCTATAGAGTCTAAAAAATTAGAGGATGGGATGAACAATGAAACAAAGGCTCAAGCAGATCTTTTGGCTATTGAGATGGAAAAGAGAATTCAGGTGGAACGATTACATTTGGAAGGTGCTTCACAGATTATAGTCAATGCAATTGCTACTGGAAAATCTCATATATGGAAAATTGATAAGATTATCTCCATAATTAGGAAGAAATTGATTAAATTCTACAATTTCAAAATATCACTTGTATACAAGGAGGGTAACACCTTGTAGGATTCCTTGTCCAAGGTGGCAGTCGATATGACTGCTCAATAATGATGAAAAGATAGGTAATCCCATGTTGCATGATGATGTGGCAATTGATGTAAAGGAGTGGCTGAGGTGGATCAGTGATGTCATGCTGTGAAAATAAATATTGCCTAATAGTTAGCAGTGAATGATGGTGTATGTGCTGAGGTGACGTGCATTCAATGCAAAGGAATGTTGGATGAGATTTAGCAAGCTCGAAAGGACAGTGTGTAATACCCTCCCATATGTTTTCATTTTAGAGTAGGTAATTGAATGGTAATTAAGACCTTACTATGTTTATGTCAGAATTACCTTATGCTTGAACGACACTTTGATGTTATGTTAATATATTATAATGATATATTTATATTGATGTGACTTCTACTCAGGTTATTTCATGCTATGTTTTCTTATGTTTGCACTAAGTTACTAACCCCTATATTTGCATATGCATTGATGATCGATACATTATACTTTATCCTGATGTGTATGTATGATGAGGGACAAATTTGTAGTTACTTGTTTACGAGATTCACATGATGTTCTGATCCCCACCATTTTGTGTGTGTGTGTGTGTGTGTGTGTGTGTGTGTGTGTGTGTGTGTGTGTGTGTGTGTGTGTGTGTGTGTGTGTGTGTGTGTGCGCGCGCGCGCGCNTGTGTGTGTGTGTGTGTGTGTGTGTGTGTGTGTGTGTGTGTGTGTGTGTGTGTGTGTGTGTGTGTGTGTGTGTGTGTGCGCGCGCGCGCACATGCTCGACTTTGTGATCCAGGCTTGTAGGTACTAGGAATTGTCTCCCATAAATTGGAAGGATTGAGCATGCCCTTACATACATCTTGAAAGGGGAAGAGGGGAGATAACATCCAAGCCCAAAATAAACCCTACACCATTTGTCCTACGTAAGGACAAGTACTTGATAAACCACCCTTTTGGATCCATGAAGATGACGCAAATCTAATAACCCTGTTTGAGCATGGTTGTAGCTTTTTTTCCCATCAGCACATTTTGGGTTTAGACATGTTTATATGTGTACGTCCAAATATAAGTAAAACAATATGTTCATATATTAACATTAAATACAACGTTAAGGTATTAAGAAAATGAAACCTAGATGTATGTTAAATAAAGGCATATGTGATCACAACAAATAAGTAATAATCAATTATTCATATACAATAATACATATAGATATATTATTATATCAAGGTATATTAAGTTTTGGGAATATAATAATAATGTGTTCAAATAAAATGTCATAAAATATCCTTTTGTTTATAAATCTTTTGAGATTTATGATTTAATTATTAATTAATATTAAATAATAGTTCATTTGTGCAACTTTAAATAAAAGTTGTTTTTTACATCAAGTTGGAAGTCTTTAGAAGTCTTTTGAGTTTTTCTCCCTTAGATCGGTGCTTGACTTGGTTGTACTCTAGTGCCAGGAAAGCCGCCTTTGGCTGCTTTATAATAAGTTATTCCTGCACCAGATTAAGCGGTTAAAAAAATAGGCTTGTTGGGCTCATATACTCAGCTCTTCCACTTTTATTTGTTGTTTTCTTCCTTCTTATTAATCTGTGCCATGTATGGGACTAGAAGTTGTTTCTTCCCATCAAATATTTTAGTTACTTTCATGATTTTAGGCGTTGGCTTTCTACCTGTTGGACTGCGCCAAATCCTGTGGAGAATTTTTTTTGATGAATAGTGCCTTTCCTATTAAGTTAATATAAAAGTTACATATTCACAAAAAATGGGTCGGGGGACATAAAAATCACCCCGCGAGAGTTTCACACAACACACAGATGGACATAGAAACTAGAAACTATTCATAAAAAAAAACCATAAAGCCTTCAGGCTACAAGAGAAATTCTAGCCGAAGGAGGATCTCTGTCATCAGAACCCCAGGTATCCCTAGGATTGAGTGGAGGGTTGGGAACTAGCCAACCATCAGCAACATCATCTTTTTCTTTTTCTTTTTCTTTCTCCTCTGCCCGAGGTAGAGAAATAGCCAGACTAGGCGAGGGAAGGACCACTTGGAGGAAGGGCCACCACGATCAGCAGGAGCATCAGGAGGGGCAGACAAAACCGGATCTGGAGACTAGCGAGAGCCGCGACAAGATGGAGAATCTAAGTGGCACTACCACCCATCATCTCCACCCCTAGGAGAGTGGTGGCAGGGAGCCTGCAACTGGGGATAGCTTCCCAGGCCTTCCATATGCTCTTAATCACAAAGGTGCCTTGAATATGCACAGGTTCCTGCATAATGAAAAGAGTTTAAAGACCAATTCCTTTCCAAGATAGCCTGTGAACTGGATAGCCTAAAGAAATACAATTCCTGACAAGAATTTTCCAAGCTTCATCACCTGTGAGAGCACGGATAATCCATTTAGCACACAGAGCGAGCCCTTATTTCTGAGTGGAGAGTAGGTCGAGGCTGCCAGACTCTCTAGGAAGACAACAAAAATCCCAAGCAACTCTGTAGAACCCATGACCATCGGCTCCTGAAGCCCAGAGAAAATCTCTGAGAAGGCACTCCAGCTTAAGGTAAGAGGCTTTAGAAGGAGCCCAGCATGAAGAATAATAAACATGAGTAGCATCCAAAACCTTACAACAAATCTAAGATTTTCCCACAAGAGAGAGGTTTAGAAATCCAATATTGCAGCTTCTTTTCAATTTTAGCAACCACCAAATTCCATAAATCTACAAAAGAGCCTTGAAAAGCAAAGGCAATGCCCAAGAAGCAGAAAAATTCCCCATGCTGAATCCACTTCCAATCAAATTTAGCCAGCCAAGGAGGGGCTAGAAGAAAATATTGTCTTTAGAAGAGGGTCTTATGGCATTGAATAGAAAACCCAGAGGCTTGAGAAAAGGTATCCAAGCATTGCAAGGTGTTAGAGACATTTTCCTCATCCTTAAGGAGAGTGAGGAAGGAATCATCAGCAAAGTGCCCATTGACAAGCTGGGAAGAAGAATTTGGAAGAGAGATGCCTTGCACTAACCTAGAGGAAATAGAATTGGGAAGAAGGTAACCAAAGCCTTCAGTAGCAAGCACATACAATGCAGGAGCCAGTGGACAACCCTGGCGAATGGACCTAAAAATCCCAAAGGTGTCAGACTAGGATCCATTGATAGAGATGCAAGCAGAGGTATCACCAAAAAGCATTTCCATAGACTGAAAAAAAATTGGGACCAAAACCAATAGCTTGCAGCATGGCAAGAATGAAATTCCATTCAATGCGATCATAAGCTTTGGAAAAATCAATTTTGAGAAACAACGTGCGTTTCTTGGACTGGCAAGCCCATTCCATTCCCTCCCAAACAATGATAATGTTGTCAAGGATATATCTGGACTTAATGAAACCAGTTTACTCTAGGTGGACTATCAGAGGGAGGAGATGTTTGGTCTTAAGAGCTAAATCCTTAGCAATGATCTTGTATGAAACATTCAGCAAGGTGATGGGCCTCCAGTTACAGATATCTTTAGGATCACCAGCTTTAGGTATGAATTTAATATTTCCTTTATTAATAATAGCACCCAGACTTTTATTATGATAGGCTCTGAGATACACTCTATGCAGATCAGGACCTATATCATCCCATAAATGCTTGTAGAATTCACATGGGAATCCATCACACCCAGGGGACTTGTCATCTTCCATAGAAAAGATGGCCTCATTTAGGTCACTGATGGTGAGAAGTTGCTCATAGAAGGCATGTTGCTCGACCGCCAAGCGGTTTGGAGTAACAATAGTTCACTCTCAGAGTGCCTCTTCCTGAGAAACCAAGTTTCCTTGTGAAGAAAACACTTTCTCATAGTGTTGAACAAAATCTTGAAGAATATTAGGAAGTTATAAGAGATTTTCATGACCATGCTTGATTTTTTTGATCCCAAAGTTGGTATGTCGGGCTCTAATAGCTTGAAAAAATATTTAGAAGCTTTATCGGCCACCTCTAGACAATGGAGGTGAGCTTTGATTTGATCTACCTGAGTAGCATAGTTTTCAGAAATTTTCTTCTCGTGTTGGATTTGAAGCTCAGAATCAAAAGGATTCAAAGTGAGAGCATCAAAAGCACTCTAAAGAGCTTTTGTGTTAGCTTCATAAGAACGTTTCTTGTACAGAGCTAACTAGCGGCCGTAGATGCGAAGAAATATGGTAGTACAAGTGATGGCATAATTCCACCAAGGGATCCACCTAGAGTGGTTGTGGGGCCGCAGCTGTAAATTCCATACTCGCAGAATGTGAGCAATAGTGGAAGCATCATTCAGCACGGACCTGTTGAGAAAAAATTGAATTCTAACAGGCTGCCGAGAAAAAGATTGCCATGTAATGGAAAAAAACTATAGGGTAGTGGTCTGACAAGGTCACATCTAGCAAGGGAATGATAGGTAACTCCCAATCTTCAAAAAAGGAGAAAAAATATTGAGAAGTTATCATAGCACGATCAAGTCTCTTAAATATGCAGTCAGAACTAGCTCTAAAATTAGACCAAGTGTGTCAGACCCCACTCTGCCGACGATGATTAGCATTGGGATCAAAAAGGCCTAATTTATTGTGCATATAGTACCATGCTTCCCTCTCTCCAATTGTCCATCTAAAAGACAAAATCCCTTCCTTGTCAGAGGCCAGCTCAACCATATTAAAGTCCCCACACATCACCCAAGTTATTGGAGGCAAATTATCCACAAACCAACACCAAAGTTGAGATCTTTTCACAGCATCATTGGGAGCATAAATATTAACTATACCAAAGGAATGATTATTGAAAGACAAAATAATCCAAGTGACACACTGCAATGGATCAGAACCATGCGCAATAATAGAAGATTGAAGGTAAGGTGACAGAATATTAATGACACCACCTTTACCAACTTCATGATGAGAAGAAAAAACAATGTCTTCTGGCCAAATGACACGACAGGTAGAAGTGAGAAAAGATCTCAAAATTTTAACTTCTTGCATACACAAAACATTCATACTGCAAAGTCTACAACGAGTATCCTGAACATAGTACTTTCTGGAGAGGTCAGTCAGACCTCAAACATTCCACGATAAAAAATTCATGAAAACTCTTTCATATCTTCCTTGTCCTCAAGAAAGGAGAAACTATTCTACAAGAAGGTTGGAATGGAACCAAAGCTAGTGGGTAAATCATGGAGAAAAAAAAAATTTGTAACAACATCATGTATGTATGTATGTACGTACATATGTATGTATGTATGTCAAATAATACATATTATTTATAGATTTAAATTAATAAGTGTTAATTTGATATCAATATTGTTAATTTTAATAGAAATCAATTGAATAGATACATAAGAGTATGATGTTTAAGTTGGGATGGGTTAAGTTAGCTCTAGGTTGGTCATACCAGAAGCTCGAAGGTATTTTTTTATTTTTATTATTTTTATGATCTTACCTTTTTAGAGTTATTTTGTAAGTGATTTTTAATTCCATTCTTGATAGTAATGATGCTTAAACATCTTTTCATAAGTACATTTAGGGAGTCGTATTATGTAATAAATTGAGACTTTGGTCGTTATTGTGTCTTAACCTTGAGAAACAATTATTAGTATTGTGTTGAGACATATGTGTCATTTTTCTAACCCTATCCCTTTTATGGTGACTTTTCTTTTGATCTAAGCGATAGTATTTTGGATTATATTCCACTTAATGTTGGAATTTGATTCCATTGATGGGTTGGATACCATGTCAAACTTGTAATATGCCAATTATGTGAATTTGGAATTTGAGGACCCAAGAAGTGTTCTTCTATGATTATTTTCATGTGGTGTGTTTGAAGGCCTATCTGGTGTCCATATAAAGACTGGACAATTGGGATTCCAATGTTGATTTGAGATTCTTTTATAATGCTCCAAACACTCATTTTGTGGTTTCCATGATTTGATGAATTTAGGAGGAATATTTTGTGTTTATTGGTTCACTTTCTCTTTTGGTTTTCAATTTGGAGCATTAGGTGAAGTTAGCTAGGAGCATAGTTGGGAAGTGGCTCGCAATAGGGTTCATGGCCCTAAAGTGACCATCCAAGGTAATATATTTCGGTTTGAGTAATTAAGTGATAACCTAATAAAATTAACTGAGGAAAATATTCATAAGATAATGATAATTCCTCACCCATGCCTTGAGCGCTCATATAGGATAAGGATGGGAGTGGGACATGATGCTTGTCTGTCCAAGGGACGTAGTGAGCTGACATGATTGGAATCCTTATCTTTGTGAAAGGATTATCCAATTTCACATATGATCTTACTTGGGGGCCGAGGTCCAGAGAGACCGTCTAGGGTAACCCAAGGTGAAGGCTTATGTGATGAAACTTCCTGATATGTGTTCTAGGTTTCCTCCATAGGTATTATGGTTGCTTCTAATATCTTTTGGTCTATTCTGGTATCTTTTGGTCTATTCTAGTATCTAGTAATTTATCTTAATTTTACCTTTTGATAACCTTGTACCCTATGCATCGAGTGAATCCTTGTATTGGCCATGCTTATTTTGGATGTGTGTTTGAGTGGGGCCTGGTGTTTATCTCCTTAGCACATTGGGGTGGGCCTCCAGGTTCTAGATGGTTAGGTGGTAGTGATTCTTCTACCATCGAGGTCTAATGTTCATGATCATGCACTTGGATAGTTCTTTTTTGTTGTTACTCTATCTTCTACTTGGATACTTCTTTATTATTGTAACATGAGTTGTATCATATATTGTATCATGATTATATTGAGACATTCCTATCAAAAAATATATGTTTGTAATTTGAAATTTCATATCTTATTACGATCCATGTAAACATGTACAGAGGGACTGTAATCTTATGTATAACATTGATGTAACAAATGGAATCTCTTAGGTGATGCTATTACATTAGATGAACATAATGTATGTTTCTTTTACATCAAAATAATTGTACTTTTTGTTATGACAAATAATAGAACTAGGGACACTTAGGTTTGGGATTAAAATGAATGGAATCTTAATCATATAATTATGTCTTGGTTAAATTAATAATGTAGTTAATGTCTTTTAAGTAGCAACATATTGGGAACCCTAGAGAACATGGTTTGAACTTAGGTTGCACTATTAAATGATCAAAATATATTTATGTTGTTAATGAAAAGTTAGAGTATAATTGATCTGCATTTAATATTTACATTTATGTAATCTTAAATTTCATATGTATGTATCTTTTATGTTAAAAAAACATATTGCATCAATATTAGGCCTAGTTAGATATTATTCTCATGGGTTCCCAAGCGGGGCGTTACATAGTGAGTAAATGCTCATGCTGCCCAGGGACGAAGCATATAGGAAATGAAATCGATGGTGTTTCTTAGTTGATGTTGAAGAGGTGTGTGGGGGAATATTTGGAAAAATGGAGGCTAACTTTAGCCTTATGGATTCCAAGAAATAGGTGACCTTCTAGGGTCGAGTTCCTATAAAGTTCCTGACACATTTTTTTACAATAGATGAGCCCTTCTTTCTCATCAGTGTGTGGGTTGCTAGGAATTGATTTTTTGATTTCCAACTACAAATTTTTTTCCAATATAGATATGTCTTCCATTTTTTTAATCTTGGGGACTTGAATTCAGTGAGGTGGATGAAGTGATAAGGGTGATGAGTTGGTGTGAGAGGGAGGAATGGAGGAAAGGCCTTTGACACTCTTTTGTAGTATGCAGTACTAAAATTGGGTTTTCATACTGACAAAGGTGAAAAAGGAGACTAGGTACATGTACCTAGATACCCACTAAATATTCACCCTTGCATCATATATTAGGCAAGGGTGAATCATCGTACAAGAAAGATGGACACCCAAAGGATGTGGAAGATTATTTGTGATCGATTATACCACAGATTGGGAATGAGTCCTCAACTTAGGACAACGTAAGGAATAATTTGATATGTCGATTCTCAAATTCAACTTGGTTGACCATTGGAGGGTACTTGGTAATGAAAATGGTGAAGGCCAAAATAATAGGAACAAAATACAAGCTAATGAGAGAAATCCTCGAAGACACGGTGTACGTAGTGATGGTAGAGGTATGAGAAGGGAAAACACCATGTGCAACAATCGAGTAGCAGGACACATGAGAGGTAACAAAGGAGAACAAGACCAGGTTGGAGCCAAAGAAATGCGAGGAATACATGCCCAGTTGATCTAGGGCCCTCAGAACCCTGGGTTTGATTCGTTCTTTTCTTTTTTTAGATATCATATCATGTTTTGAGCTATGTTTATTAGGGGGATTACCCATTTTGTGTCAAATTACAACAATAATATGTCCATTTTGTAGTATGATAAATATGGTTTCATACAGTGTTTAGGGTTTGTAATGCCAAGAAAGTACAAGGTTGACCTATTGTATAGGTGGGTGGTTTTGTTGGGTGGAGGTAGTTACAGTGGTCTTTTTAGAAGAATATGTGGGTTTTAGTGGTAGTTTTTAATGATTTCTGGAAACTTGTTAATAGCATATTTACATTATTAATAAAATATATAATTTTACCGATATTTTTTTTTCCCTCAGATAGTATCCTCAGTTACAACACGTGAAGCTTTGATATATAAAGCTTTCAAAAGTATAAAAAATTCAACCTCACATGCACATGACTCTATAGATCAAGGAGAAAGACTTAAGAATCATAAAGACAACATCATCATGAGAAACAATCATATTGGAATTGTATAAATTTGATTGGTAAAACACAACTGACATTTCCACACATGTCAAGAACATCAATAAATCAGATTTTTATCAACAAAAAGTTATAGCTAGAATGAGTCTTCATCACCTTCATCATTTCACAAGTCAGCAGGAACACATAAGCTTGCAACAATAATTCAACCCTACATCCTATATGGCTGCAAGATATTTACCTATCCAACACTATAGAAATTGTAGCAGTTTATCATTCCCATGTGTTGCAAAATAAGTTAGTATGACAATAACCATATCCACAACATCTAATCACATTTGCGTCGCATGTAACTCCATAAATTACCATATAATCATGTTTTGTATTATATATAAATATATGTATCATGTATGTATGTATGTACATACGTATATAGGTATGCATGTATATATGTACGTACATACATACATACATATGTGTGTGTGTGTACATATACATACATATATACACACACATATATATATACATACATACATATATATATATATATATATGTACATATATACACATACACATACCCACACGCATACACATACACATACACACACCCNCCCCCCCCCCCCCCCCCCCCACACAAACACACACATGTAAGTAAGCATGTAAAAATATATATGTGTGTATGTGTGTAAGTATGAAAGTGTAGTATATAAGTCTTAAAGCATGTAAAACATCAAGTTCTAAACAATATAGACATGAACTAAATAGTTAAAAGATTTTTAGACAAACTCGTAATATTCATATAAGAGCTATAAAACTATCCCATCACCCTCCCCTCCACCCCACCCAAACATGCTTCCCTTCTTGTGTCAAAGTAGGAGTGACTATATTATTAAATAATGCAAGAGCCCTGAAGTCAAAATGTGCAGTTATGCCTAAGTTAGGAGTAAGTGGATTCTAGTAGAACCCATTAGATCTGCCAATTCTTCTCCACCTTGACTCTTCTTTTTCTACATCATACTTTTTTTCCACGCCAATCAAGTACCAACCACAAAAAAAAGGGTGGATGGAAAATTAGAGGGAGCCAAGGGATCTACTGTCAGTATACCAACTGCATATAGGTCTGAATTATGTGTATTTTTGTGTGATAGTTGAAGAGCGAATATGGTTCTTTGCATTTTAGTTCATCACTAAGTTCTTGCTAGCATTTTCTATGTGTGCTATTATGTGCTATGTGTGCTAGTGCATTTCTTTCAATTGATCTCACCAAATGTGTGAACATAACATATGATCTATTTCTCCTAGTTTTCAATACTTGCATCTATACTTCAGGTCTATTGTTTAAACATAACCTAGTTATTTAGGATCAAATCAAGATCCCTTGATTTATCCTGCAAACCCCATACTGTAAACTTTTTAATCTCTTTATACTTTATCATTCGTATCCCTCCATTTCCTTCATTCTCCATGTAAGTATACAACTCTCTTACTTGAAGGTCTCCAACATACAACAAAATGTTCCACTTTACATTATAGGATACAACTAAATTATGTAGGTAGAATTCACACACAAAATTATACATTTAAGTTGTAGATTATTGGAAAATATCAAAATACTCTTTAGGGGTAACTAAAAAGTAAGGTAGATCATAGTATATTTGCATTAACTAAAAAATTAAAAATTATTCCCTAAGATAAAGAGTATATACACAGGCAAGATGTATGAATTTGATAATTGTATCATCTTAAAATGGAAGCACTTCCATGTTAAGAATGTTTAGCCCTCCTTAGGGGATTTTTTTGACCACCATCATACTATCCCCTCATTTCTGCATCATCCTCTGCTTTTGTGCCTATTTAGGACCCTGATTGGGCCTCTCTAGGCACCTTCTACCCCACCTGGCATATTTTCCAGGGGTTCTGACCCCTGGGTCAAGGTCAACCTCGACCTTGACCTAGGTCAGGGTTGACCTTGACCCTGACCAATGTCCCCCTTTCAAATCTGAAATCTTATTGGCTCCTGGGGGTCATCCAAAATTCAATTTTCCCGCTTCTGGGTCGGCTATTTTGGGTTCTGAAGTGTTGATTCCTAAATTATATTTAATATAGGTCCTCTTCTAGGGGCATGGGTCTAATTTTAATTTAATTATCCTATGTCGGCCTCCTTAGAAGATTGTGCCCTAGTTTTATATAAAATGAAGTTTTCTCCTCTCATTTTCTCTAACCATCAACTAAGTAATAAGAGGTGATCAAGCAAAAGTTCAAGAATCCATTGTTCTACATGTTCTCAAGTTATCAAGGTGTTCAAATTCTTCCCTTCAATTATTCAAGTTCTCCATTGAAGATCAAGGATTCAATCTTTTAAGCCTTTGAAGGGATTTGGTGCAAACATTCAAGATTCATCATTCAAGCCCTAGATCTATCCATCATGGTGGTGTGATCTTCCTTCAAGATCCTTTGTGCATCCTCAAGATTCTTTCATACTCTCTTCAAGGTGGATTCCAATCATACAATCATGGAGTTTTATGGTTTTTAAAGTCCATACTTTCATACTTGCATACATTTGAATTACAATTGCATATCTATTATAGCTTCATTATTAGATTTAATTCTACTACTTGCTAGCATTCCATACTTTATTAATTTCAAGGTTGATTCCTAAATTGGGGTTTGACTAAGGGAAACCCCTCCCCCCCAACAAACAAACCTCTTTTTCTTGCAGGTACAAGTTCAGGACTGTAGATTTGAGACCAGATCTGGATACCCTTTTTGGCTTTCTTTTGGACGGCGCGAACAGATTCTTTGTCAGACCTATGCAGGTCAGGGTCAACATTATTGGGTCAGGGTTGACATTTCTGGGTCAAGGTTGACCTTTTTCATAAGGTGACATCAGAACAGAAAAATATTTTTGGGTTTTGTTTGTCTCTGCGTTCCGGTTTGGGATCATCTATCAGTTTTTCTAGAAATAGTCTACAGACCTCAAAAAATAGCATTCTTTGATCTGCAATTTTATAAGGTTGGTTCTTCTTCCTATCCTTTTCAATTACTGTAATTAAACATGTTCATTTAATCAATTAATAGAATTTAAGATCCCCTTCTTTGTTCTCTTTCTAAATAGTTGATTCATTTGTGCACTAACCCTTCTTTTGGGTTGATCAACTTGGATCTTCCATTTGTGCATTTGAGGATAGAAAAGGAGCATCTTATCTTCTCCCTAATCACAATTGCAATACACAATCAATACAATTCAAATTCAATGTAAAGTAGGGTTAAGGGATTTAACACACTTTAAGCAAATCAAACAACAATTAATAAACAAATCTCCTTACTTTACATTTTGGTAACATAACATCAACATCTATCTCTCTATCCATTTCATATGTTACATTTTGGTGAACCCGTGATAGACAACTCCTTCTCTTTGGTGTTAGATTTACATCTTAGATTACAATTTTCATTTATAAATACAAAAACACTTCTTGCATTTTCTTTATGAAATTCTTTTGGTGTATGGCTATTTTTCTCATTATGCTTCTTTTAGCATCTCTTTATAGTACCTATAATGTCTATGAGAGTGTCATCCACTTTATCATGTTTGTTAATCTTCATGTTTCACTTGCTTATGCTATTTTAATATTGACCAATACTAGTCTCCCTACTTTCAAAACTTTAATTAAGGATTTGTGTAG